>PVJX010011646.1:0-52837 GCA_004027295.1 Dolichotis patagonum | reverse complement strand
AGTGACTACAGTGCAACCAAAGACATTCATGATGAGGACTTCCACGCCTGCTTTAGAGAGCGGCAAGAATGACGGAGAAGAGTGTTCAACGTGAGAGGTACTTTGAGGGGAATTATGGCAATGTGTCTTTTACTGTAATAATTTTTTCCAAATTTAAATACTGATTGTACTCTTTGATCAAACTTCATAAGGTCATCAAGGGCTCCCTAATTATAAATTTTAGTTAATCTTTTTCTTTGATGGCCCCTGTCCTACTTGACCACTCTGGCATGTGACAGCATTGTAGCTCCTGCTTTGAAGCTATAAGCTCTTTTTCCCTCCCCAGTACTAGGAATTGAACCCAGGACCTTTCCCCTGAGATACATCGTTGGCTTTTTAAAATTTTTTTTTACATAGGGTTTCACTAATTCATTAAGTTGCCCACATTAAGTTGCTTGAACTTGTGATCCTCCTGCCTCAGCCCCCTAGAGTGCCATGATTACAGGTGTGTGTCACCAGGCCCAGCTGATGGTATAAAATTTCTTCACATCTTTTGTGCCTTTATCTTGGGTATGACATGGATGCTATTCCCATTCTCCATTCATTATCATCTTAGTGCTTCAGAATAGCTCCCTCTCTCAAGGCCTTTCTTGTCCTCTAGATTTGTGCTACGCATCACTGGTTAGTTTCCCAGCCATCACCATCTTTGCCTTCAACTACTTCTTCATAGGTGAATGAGAAATCAGGATCTCCTCTCTCCTCTGAAAACCTGTCTGTGTACTGTGTCAGTAGTATATGACACTGGGCTTTATACTCCATAGGTCCCACCACGAAATAATCTTAAACCTACTCTTTCTCTTTGGTTCTGTTTATTTTTGGTATCAACATACTGTTAAGCTGCCCAGGCTTGAATGCTTAGTCACCTTGAACTCTTCTCATCTTTCACTGTTGCTTTTGATGAGAGGTCATACTCAGCCACTCCACCTCTACAGTGTTTCTCAAAAGCATTCATCTCCCCTCATTCCTACTGACATTGTCCTGTTACCTTGTATATGGCCTACTATCTAGGGTGTAGTCTGTTCAAATCCATTTACATTTTAAGCCAGAATAATCTCACTAAACCATAGCATTTATCCAGTCTAAGATGTCCTGTGCCCAGTTATCAAAAACCACCCACATCATGTCCTCAGTGATGCCTTCATTCGTCCCCACTGGCTGACCAATTTTCTCCCTACTAGGGACCACTGCATGGTGATAGTGCCTTAATTATTAGTTACTTTATGTATGTCTCTCTTGTGACTTTGCATATCTCTTTAAGGGATCTAGCATCAATTACATTTTTATCCTCCAAAATATTTTTCATAGTCCAGGCCTATTTTGCACAGCAGGCATCATGTGAGTGCTTGCTGAAATAAACTGAACCTACCTCTTCATCCTCCTGTGATTCATTCAAGGGTCCATTTCGTGTCTCTTGGAACAGGATTTTTTTCATTTTTCGGTACTGTAGGTTATCTAGTTCTCGAACGGCATCTTTTGTCCTCTGTATGAGGTCAATGAGGACCCGTGGGGGCCGTTCTCGTCGAACAAAGTCGTGCTGATTGAGGAGAGAAAACAAATTGATAATGAATAAGCATATTTTTAGGTACAAGAGGTAGGTATAAAAGTAAGCACAGAAGCATAAAACATTTCTATGGATTTTGCGGAAATAACCAAATGTGATTTTTTCATACCAGATATTGCATGTGAGAAAATTAGGCTTTTCTCTTCTTCTGCAAGCTCCATTTTACAGACTGTCCTAGAGTTTATATACGAATTTTCAAAATTATAAATATTTTTAAGGTATATGGCATGCTTTTTGATATACATATATACAGTAAGACAGTGAAGCAACTTAACACATTCGTTATCTCAGTTACCTGTTCTATGTGTGTGTGACAGAGGTCCCTAAAATCTACTGCCTGTATTGTAACCTCTCTACTCTGTTTCAATATATTTGAGTTGTTTTCTTTTTGTGGTGGTAGGCGATGAACCTGGAAATGCTCTATCACTGAGCTAAATCTTCAGATCTTTTTTTTTTCCTTTTTCCTTTGAGATATTGCCTCCATTAATTTGCCCAGATGGGCTCTAACTTGCCATTCTCCTGCCTCAGCCTTCCAGTGCTGAGATTTATAGGCATTTCCCACCACATTTGGCTTGTTTTTTCTTTCTTTTTTCCTCCTCTATTTGTATTTCACACATATGGGATCATGTAGTATTTTTATTTCTGTGTCTGGTTTACTTCATTTAGCAGGATGCCTCTAGGTTTATCTGTGTTGTTGCAAAGGCTGAAAAATATCCCATTGTGGGTGTACTGTATACCACAGTTTCTTTATCCTTTTGTCCACTGAGATACACTTGGGTTGTTTCTATGTCTTAGACCACGCTGTCATAAACATGAAAGTGCAGACATTGTTACAAGATACTGAGTTCATTCCCCTCAGGTATATACCCAGAAGAGGGACTTCTGGGTGACATGGCAGTTCAGTTTTTAATGTTTTGAGGAACTTCTCTCCTGTTTTTCATAAGGGCTTCCCCAATCTATATTCCCACCATGTAGTAGAATTACCCTTTCTCCAAATCCTTCACCAGTACCTGTTATCTCTTAAGGTTTAGTTTAACCCACAAGTGGTCAAAATTACTAGAACTTTAAGCAGTAGCAGATAGGTTTGCGTCTTTTAAACCTGAAACAATA
Organism: Dolichotis patagonum; assembly: GCA_004027295.1. NCBI lineage: Eukaryota > Metazoa > Chordata > Mammalia > Rodentia > Caviidae > Dolichotis > Dolichotis patagonum. The sequence continues at coordinate 50,127 of PVJX010011646.1, read as the reverse complement.
TAATAAGCAAAAGCAGTGCAGAGCAGTCTATTGTTTTTATAATTTGCTTCGATCCTCCTCTCCACTTCATACTTCCTTAAGAAACATAGACTAGTGTATGTACATATTTTTTCTATTTCCCGGGCCATATTACATATGCTTGAAAACCTGACACTGTTCACTCTATCAGAGGCCGAAATTCTGGCAACTTTTTGCCAGTAAAGAGCTGTACAATCAGAAACAAGGGGAAGGGCCCCCAGATGGGTGCAGATAGCTGCTCTCAGTCCTTTGCAGTTATAGATAATAAGTTGTGATTGAAGAGGCATAGGCAGAAATCTCTGAGAAAGGCTTTATTTTCTAGAACAAAAAGGTAACACATAAGGAGAAGGTGTTTTTCCTTTCCCCTTCTTCCTCCCTGGAATAAAGACTTGAGTCCTGGTGATGCAGCAGTTGTTTTGTGACAAAGAACATAAAAGCCACGTGCTAAGCACGGTGGGGTAGGAAGACAGAAGTGTGAATTAATGGTGACATTGCTGATCTGCTGAGAGCTATGGGCTGCATGCAACAGCTCCTTTTCTAGTGTCTTGGACTTCATGAGATAATTAAACCCCTGCCCGCATAAGCCCTCTTAAAATTGATACTTGACATCATATAAATATCTCACTGTTTCTCAGATAAAGTCAGGTCTTTTATAGCCAGGTTTCTGTTCATAGTTCTAACTTTAGATCTAGTCATTCCTGCTCCTCCTTTCTATCCAATGCATAGTACATTTTAGATAGATCTGGCCCCATGTTATGAATTTTCCACCTCTACCTCTTTGCTTATAGCCTTTGCCCAAAATCCCATCTTCTCATTATTTTTTAAATCTCTTATCTCCCAAATCCTACAGCTAAAGGTATGCAGGCTGTTTTAAACATAGTGATTTCATTATTCTTGAAAAATATTTAAAGATTCAAATAACCTGGAAAAATGCACAAAGAAAAGTAAAAAGATGTCATTCCAAATCTCATCATCCAGGAATACTGTAAAATTATGGAGTATTGTTCTATATATCATTTGTCTTTTTTTGTTTTTTTTCTCAGAACAATGGCTATTTAGAAAGAATTTTATATGGTCTCATTATATGCAATAATTGTAAGTGAAATCTATGAAATTTTAAGATATACTCAAATTTAACAGGAGACACTGAATTAAAATAATAGTTTAACTTTAGTTAAAATTTCTTCACCAAAGTACTTATCTATTCCCAAAAGATCCCTAAATCAAAGGGAAAAATATTACAAAAAGTTTTAAGTGACTGAAGTTACTTTTGAGTTTTTTTTTTTTTTTAAAAGATACATTTTCATTTGAGAAACAGTATTGGTCATCTACTTTGAAAGAAAAATTATTGTCCTTACAATTTTATGGCCCTAGTTTTTCTAGTTATGTTCATATTTTTACATTGCCAAAGGCTATCACATTTACATTGTATTTTTAAGCAGTTCAGTAATTTTACTTTAGTTTTCTATTTAAATGGACTCAATGTGAAAGAGACATTTTAATTTCAGGAAGAAAATATGGAGATGGATTATTGAAAGATATTTTGGAATAACTAGATAGCCAACTGGTAGGGATGGGAGGGAGCTGGATCCTATATCCATCCTTCCTTCCTTTCTTTTTCTTTTTCGTTTTCTTTTTCTTTCTGTCTCTCTCTCTCTCCCTCCCTCCCTTTCTCTCTCTCTCTTCTTTCCTCCTTCCCTCTCTCTCTCTCTTACTTTTTCCAAGATACTCTCTTGTTATGTGGTTCAGGTTGGCCTTGAACTCTGTGTAGCCCAGGCTGGCCTCAAACTCACAGCGATCCTGTCTCAGCCTCCCAAGTGCTGGGATTACAGGTGTGTGCCAGCCACCATGCCTGGCACCTACCTCATTTCTTGCAAAAATTTTTGCATGATTCCTCTCAGCAAGCCTCTTCCCCAAAAAGGTCTAGTATAAACAACGTTAAAATAGAAACAAGAAAAAATGGCAAGATCTACTATACATTCTTAAGGAAGAACTCAATAGACAAATGAGCAAAGACCAACGAGCGTTCACAGAAAATAAAAATGGCCTTTCAATATATTAAACATACTTAACCTAAATCATAACGAGAAATACAAATTAAAACTAGAGCCAGAAACATTTTTCATTGACCTGATAAGCACAGTTCAAAAACCCGCATACTTTGTTAGTAGGACTGCAAGTTGATCCAGTCTTTTTGGAGGATAATTTGGTATATTTATTTAAAACCCACATTCTCTTTATGGATGATTTTACTTGTGGGATTTAGTTTTTAGATATCCTTATAAAGGTACAAAATGAAATATGCACAAGGATGTCTAGTGCTACACAGTCTGTAACAGCCAAGGACTGGGAAGACCCTAATGGGTTGGTTAAGCAAATTATGGTTCATCTGAGAATACTGAGGAGCCTTTAGAAAAAGAATGAGGCAGCTATGCATGTACTAACAGGGAACAATATCCTAAACACATTATAAATTTTTAAAAATGTAAATTAGTTTTTTATGGTTTGCTACCATTGTGCAAAAATAAAATGAATATTTACTTTCATATGCATAAAATATCGCCAGAAGGACATGCACTACAGTAGGTAACTGCAGCTGCTAACTTGTAGAGATGGCCCTGGTGTGGGGAGAACTCGTTTTCTAATGTTATCTTTTCTACTATATCTTTACTTTTTGAATTTTGTATTTGTTTTTGACAATGAAGAATTTAAAATCTTTTTATACTTATAAAAAATTTCTTTGGAGGGATGGTATTTTAATTCTGTATTTACCACCAGCCTTGTACCAGCTTCTCTAGTCCTTAACCCTCCCTCCCTCCTATTTTCCCTCCCTCTTTCCTCTCCCCTTCCTTTTCATTTTTTTGGTTTCATCTCTAGATTTGCAAGATTTTGTTATTGTTTTTGTTTCTTCTCTTTTGGCTCTCATCCCTAGATTGGCAGAATTTTGTTTTTGAGAGTTTTTTGAGAAGAAAAGCTCAGAGGAGTTGTATTACCCAAATTTGGGAGGCTTGAATTGCCTGTCAATTGCCTTAATCATTGAAGGCACCATACTGTATTTCTTTTAAGTCCCCCTCCCCCTTTTTTGGTAGTGCTGAGGATTAAATCCAGGGCCTTGTGAAAGCTAGGGAAGTGGTTTGCCACTGAACTACACTTCAGCTCTGTTTCTTTTCTTATTTCCTCGTTAGAATGTAAATTCCTCCAAGGCAGGAACTGTCTTTTTCTTGTGTACTACTATATGCTCACTGCTTAGAACAGTATTTGACATAAATCAGACACTTAGTAAATATTTGTTTAATAAACAATGGGCCCCTTTAAAGACCAAATCTAATTGTAGAAAGATCAAAAGAAACATTTATCAGAAGTTTTCGTCAGATATATCTTTAAGTACTTTTTGTTCCCTGTGTTTTATTTTCTTTATCAAGAAAAATGGTTGACATCCATTAGACCTTCTTTGCCTTCTATATGTATCATTTTCTCTACAATCATCTTCAGAGTTTTAATTCTTTTGCATTTAATTTTGTTTTATTTCCTTATTTCTACTCAACATTGAAACATCCTAATGGGTTGGGTTTCCTTGATGATTTTAACCTTATGCTATGATTTTAACCTTATGCTTATGATTTTAACCTCTGTTACTTTTTTTTTCTCATTTCCTTTTTATAACCTTTTGTTGTCTACTTCCTTAAAATTTTATTTTTGAATTACTATTTTCGAGTTTTTCCTCTTTGTTTTTAAAATTTTTGTCTTCTTCAAAGATACCACATTGTATTTCTGGTGCTTTGTTCTAGTGACTGTCTTCTCCTATGTCAAGAGGTAGCTGTGGCTCATTGATGAAGCAGACAATGTCCGGAACATGCAGTGGTTCTGCCACAAAGGAGATTAAGCTGAGTCGTTGGCCCTGTTCCACATTCCTGTGGCCTGCTGCTAACAAGAAAACAAATCTTACCTTTTGTTGGAAAAGCTAGTTAGCTTCAGATCTGCCTCTTTGAGAATAGTCAATACCAGAAAATAACAGAGCCATGTTCACAGAGTTTCAAGCAAAAGAAAAGGTAAGCCAAAAATTTGTGACTTAGATAGGTGCTCTTTGATGAGAAAGGCAGCTAACATTTTTAAGCTTCACATATTTAGGTAACACATCCTTCTGACTCAACAAGCAAACTGCTCAGTAACAAAACCTACTCATCAAGAGATGAAACAAAACAGGGTTGAAATAGTTTAGAAATTTGGATTATTCTGCACCAAATTAAAGATACTTATGCTGGGGCCGGGGATTTAGCTCAGCGGTGTAAGTGCCTGCTTGGCAAACGTGAGGTCATGAGTTTGATCCTCAGTGGCAAAACCAAACCGAACAAAACAAAGATACTTATGCTATAAAGATTCCTCCATATTACACTGATGTTGATAGATCATATCACCTATGCATGAAATCTGTAGTAAAATACCAAATGAAAAATGTGCTTGAGTCTCTGATGTTTAAATCAAATGAATGCAGTCAATGTGATGCTCTGGTCACTGACATGTATCACATAATACTATTAAATGTTTGCTTTGTATAGTTACCATACATCTTTACCACCTGAAGGTTTGGCAATGACCTAACTCAACACTGCAGAGGTGGCATATGAACCACTGGCAGACTATCTGGAGAGCACTGCATTAAAATTCATGTACATGGTGGTCCCAGGAACGTCATCATGCAGCAAGGAGAAGAAATACTGTTTATTATAAGGCAGAAAAGGACAGGGCAGAAAAAAAGGAGATAGGGACTATGTAGTACAGATACTGTGATAATCTCGCTATTCTCAAGCCTACTGCCATTTCTGGATGGCTGACAAGGTGAACTGTCCTCAAGCAGTTTGTCATGGTGAGCTGCCACAGTGCTGATTCAGTATACTTCTCCCCAATGTGATTTTAAAGCCATCTTCTCAAATACAAATATGAAAAATTACCCGTAATAGTTCCACTGATGTTGGTCTTTCCTGAGGTATTTTCTGCAAGCAGTAATCAACAAATCTCCTAAAGGAGTCTGTCCTGTGTGCAAACACATTGAGAGAAAACACAGTGAGGGTCTGTAGGGAACTTGGGTTAAGTAAGAAATTTTTATTCAAAGGAAAGTTCTGCATTATAAATTTAAAAAATTTAATATTTTGGAATACTGGAACTGGACTGTTTTGAAGTTTATTGTATCTAAAATGATTCCTCTCGATAAGTGTGGGCATAGTTTCAAATCAGTTAACATTAACATACATCTTTACATATAAAGAAGGAAAAAAATAAGGTAGTAAGGTCAGGTCAAAGAATAGCATACCAGAAAATTAAAAATACTATATATATTTATGTTATGGTTTGTGTTTGTATGGCCTCCTAAGCCTCATGCAATCATGGAGGCAGCTGAGTCTAGCATTTGTGACTGGTTCATCGTCTAGTGTTGGGATTGGTGGTATGAGCACTGTACCAGCCCAGGGGCAGGTAGCTGACATGTTTTTTTTTCTCTCTTTTGCCCTTTAGCTCTTGTCATTCATAGCTGCCATGAATGGCTGCCCCTTACCCATGCCACCCTGTCCTTGAGCCAGCAGAATATGGACTGAAGCCTCCAAAAACTGTAAGTTAAACAAACTTTTCCTTGCTTCACTTTGGGCATCTGGTACTTTGCCTCAATAATGAAAGAAAAATAAGTAACCAAGACAATTTACATATATTATAAATATTGTATTTATATATGATAGTTTTATATACTTTTCCTCTCCAAAGATAACACATTTCATAGCATCAAGCCAATATTCTTCATTATCAGTTTTTAACTTGTCCATCACCCACAAACTGAACTTGAAGCATAAGTTAGGACAGAGGACCTAGGAATATGTTTTATGAATACAAATACTTCCTAGCATGAAAATTATGTTTTGTTTACTCTTCTTTAAAATGGCCAATTTTCTATACCTCTTGTGGTCTAAATAGTTATGTCATAATTTTCAACAAGGAGCAATACATCTTCTCTATAGATAGTATATGTTCTTCCCCAACACATTTAAATACATGCATGGTAAAAAAAAGGACAAGTGGAAAAATAGTGACATCAGAGAAGGAAGTTTACCTCTGGGGGAAGTGATAGGAGATGCAGATGATCTATACTTGATTACTAGGACTTGAGAGACTACACTTGTGAGGAAGGCAGGGGCTACTTCCCTATCAGATTTCAGGTGCAAGCCATGGTGAGGGCAGAAATAACCGCGTGTGTGTGTGTGTGTGTGTGTGCATGTGCGCGCACATGTGCACGTAAATAGGCAGTTATTGCTTGTAAGGAATCACTATTGATATACAATGAAGGAATGAAAGGCTTTCTAGGTCAGATATTTAACATGTAATTTAACAAGGACATCAATTATCTATGGTGATTTTCTTAGAGTTGAAATGATTGCAGAGTCTTACCATTCTTTGGACTGTAATGTTGGGGAGTCATTCTGGGCAATGTGATACAAGGCACTCATGGCATTCATGTTGAAAAGTGGGGGCTTCCGTTCCGCTGGAAGAGGGAAGAAACATGTTAAGATGGTTCTTGAAAGAAATTGGGCAGATAGTGAAATAAGGAACGATAAGCAAAGCTTTGTCGCTAAATTGATAACTCATTACTGTCATCACCACATATGTAATCCACTTATTTCAATCTATAAGGTCAGCCTATGATAGCCATTTGGAAATTGCTGGTCATTTAATGTACACTGGAAAAGCTCCTAAGAGAATCCATTTCAAAACAGTAACAGAAAAATTTCTTTCTTTTTTTGTTTTTTGTAAATGTATCTTCAAAAGATTGGCCTTTGCCTGTTTTTCCTGTAATAGGTAAGAATATCTTCAGACACATGTGTCTTTTAATTTTAAAGATACATATTAATTTGAACAATTCAGAAAACTAGAATAAAAAATATTATGGACTAGAATATCTTTAACATCATTAACCATTAAAAAATGTATGACAACTCCTTTCAATGGACACTGTGTAGCAGCTCACCCAAGCCAGAAAACTGGTTGGAGAGGATGGAAAGGGGATGTGAAGAGGAAGAAGGGGATAAAAGAATAATAAAAAGGGTCTGATCCATTTTATTTATTTATTTATTTATTTATTTATTTATTTTCTTCCATCCTTCCTTCCTTCCTTCTTTATTTTTTGTACTGGAGATTGAAGCCAGAAACTTGCATGTGCTAGGCAAGCAAGTCACCACTGTGCTATACCCGCCAACCCCCTTTTCTTTTTTTCCTTTCCTCTTTTCCTCCTTGTCCTCCCTTATATTCCCCTTCCCTCTTTTTCCACTTCCTTATTCTCTCCTTTTCTTCTCTTTCTTCATTTTTTTCCTTCTGTGTCAGAGATCAAACCCAGGGCTTCATGCATACAAAGTTCACCCTCTATTACTAAGTCATTTCTTATTAGGGGATTCTCCCACTCCAATGGTATAAAAGACCTCTTTAATTGAACTCTTTTAGTTTTCTCTTGATATTCTGCTCATTTGGTATATGCTCACTTAGTACCTTTACGTGAGATACACATCTTTCCTTAATCATAAACTCTAAAAGCACAATAACTTATAACCTGAACCTTTTTATTTTACTTACCCAGAATAAATGATCAAATGCTATTTACATATTAGGTACTTCATTTATTGACCAAGCTAAAGAAACAGGGTTCTACCTTTGAGCAGTTAATTATATACTGTTTATTAGTTATTATGGCATAAAAGATAAATCATCATCTTATTCTACCATGCTTACTATAGTGGATTTTGTAATATAGTCCCACTTTCACATTAATAATCTCATCCCTCATTTCATCAGAGCACCTTAGTTTTCAAATAAAAGTGCCAGTATTGAACTGACAAACTGGGCTTGTTCCATGTAGGTCTAGGAGACAGGACAAGAACTAAGGGTAGAAGTTACAGAGAAGACATTCACTCATGGGAGGAAGAATTTGTGAGAAGTCAGAGTGGTTAAAAAATAAAACACCAAAACAGGCAATATTGAAAAGTGGTGACCTTTTAGTCATTGGTAGCTCTTAGGTAGACAGCAAACCTTGGTCCTCTGTGATACTTTGGAGGGGCCCATTATAGTTTTCACTAAATGATCTCTGTAGAGATCTCTGGAATGCTTACGTCTACCATTCTACAAATATTTCTCATTGGTCTCTCACTAGGATATGATTCACACTTCCCAAATAGACACCAGTATAATAGTGATATGAACTTCTATCAAATGAAACTCAAAAGGTACACTGTGGACAAAGGGTTTCAAATGTAGATGTGAAAACAAACTCATTCAGGTTTATTTTACTTTTGAGGAGGTCAACTCTAGCACGTTTCTAGACCTTGCCTTCTGGCAACTTCACATATTTACAGCCACGTGGAATTAGGAATTCATAAGACCACTAATGGCTTCTCAATCATCCTAAGCCAAAGTCCAGGTCCTCAAACAGCCTGCTGGACTCCAGTAACAAGGCCCTGGCTATCTCCAGGGACCCGTTCTGAGAAGCAACTGCTTCCCTTCCCTCATGCTGTCTTTGGCTTCACTGTAGGAACCACACTGTCTTTCCCAAAGACTGTTTTCTCTGTCTGGACGCCTCTCTCCCTTTATTCTCTACACTATATCTTTCATATCTTTTGAGATGGGCTCTTGTTATATTGCCCAGGACGGTTTTAAGCTCTTAGGCTCCATCGATCCCCTACCTTGCTCACTGGGATTATTATAGACATGTGCTACCACACCAGGTGCTGTCTACTTTCAGGTTTTATCTCAGATATAATTTTATTTCTGCATTAATTTAATAAATATTTACTCAGGGCTTATTACATACTTACAATCACTTCCTCAGGGAAGCCTTCCCTGATTTCTCATCCTAGGTCTCCTGTTAGATTTTTATGTCACTGTGAATTGTTTTTCCTTTCTACCACATATTGCAACCCCAATTATTTGTGCAATTTTTATTGAATGTGTGTCCTCTTTGCTAAACATCATAAGGGTAGTAACAATGTCTATTGTGTTTATACTGCATTCCCAGGGCTGAAAACATGACTTAGCTCAGTCTGTGGGCCCAAAACTCCTGCTAAATAGATGAATAAAAATAAAGCAGATAGAAGCAAATAAGAAATTTTCTCTACAAGCAAAGAATTATTGTGTAGCAAGCAGTCTCCCTATGACTGAGAAGAGATCAAATCTTGGGGCTTATGTAAGTGACTGTGAATCCTCTTGGTGGCAAAAGGTAAAGAATCTAAACTGCTCAGAACAACAGTGAGTTGCACAGGAACAAGAGAAGGAAAAGGGAACTAAAGAACGAAGAAAACAGAAATTTAGAAAGAAATGAATAAGAGAACAAAACTCCATGCAGTGAGATCAGTAGTTGTTTAGATGTGTAAAAGGACCAGAATGTCTATCAGGAAAAAACCCTCTGCCTTTAAATGAGACAAGGTTAGCCAGCCACACATTGTTAGAATAGCTCTAGCAGAGAGGCACAGGGAGAGTAGTATTCCAACAATGGCAGAGCTCCATGGTCTGGGAAACATTCTCTAATTATTGGCTTCAGAAGGTCCTGTCTATGTTGAAGTACTTTGCTAGGTACACTGCATGCATCCTCTGAGCCATGGTAATAGGGCTCAGCAATAAGCCAACACACTATTGAGCAAGGGCTGGCAAAGTATGGTAAGGGGCCTGATCTGGAAAACAGCCTGTGTGTGTAAAGTTTTATCGGAACACAATTGCATCTGTGCACTGACATATTTTCCCTGGATGCTTTTGTGTTCTGATGATAAAGCTTAGTGGTGATGATCACCTGAAAAGTCTAAAATACTTATCATCTGGTCCATTATAGAAAGCTAATTAGTTCTTACTACAGAATATAATAGTTGACACAGTTTCTATATAAGCAGCAGAATAGGAACCAGCAGTGCTTTTGAAGTTACCTTGCGATAAGGAACCTACACTTTCTTAAATGAAATGGTGCAAACATAAAAAAGCTAAGTTAACTACAATTGAAAAAAAAATAGTAGTTTTTATTGGACTTAGAGCCAGTGATCAAAACTTTTGGATGTTTCGTGTTATACAAAATCAAGATCTAAGGAGGTCAGTTCAGTGAAGTTGCTACAAACTGCTCTGCTTGGCAAAGATTACATGAAATCAGAATGATTAGAGCAAGTTTTATTTTAGTAAGGGAGATCAAGAGGTAACCCCCTCATAAACGACAAAAGGTTTCTTATGATTATTATGGTGGACAACCATAATAATTAACCATCGGAATAATTACTACCATGTATTGAGCTCCTATTCTGTATCAGGCACTACTTGCTTTAGGCATGTCACATGTTAGTCACAGTTCTCACAATTGCTTGGCAAAATAGGTATTACTCTTCTGGTTTTCCAGCTGAAGAAACTGGAGTTCAGCTAGGCTAAATATTAAAGCCAAATCTCAGAGCAGAAGGTTAAGTCGAGATTGCAACCTGATCCTTTAAGACTCCAAGCCTGTGTTCTTTTACTTAAGTACTCCATGCACTTTATGGTACATAGTACTAGCATTTCAAAATGAAAAGAAGCAAGCAGTAGCTTCAAAAAACAAAATACAACTTCTCCTTCTCAAAGGTCATCACAGCATCCAGTCCGTAGACACATAATGAGCACCTAATTCCAGGGGTAGAAAATGACATGCATGCCCCTCCTTGCATCTATCTCAGAGAATTCATTTCTCAATATGGTCAATTCCATATAGTACTCATGGACCATTTGTTGGTTTCTACTAGGATCTTTGCTGGTAAACTAAGTGTGTGTAGTTTACAGAGAAAACCACTCAGATTAACTTCTTTAGAAATAATCTTGAAAAACACTATCTGGTGACTGAGCCTTTTTGGTGTCCAAGATTCATGCATTTAACTAGTTCTTTCAATGGAAGATGAATTTAGTAGAAGATAATTTCTAAAACAGGCTTTACCATTTACAGTCTATAGTGCTTGATCTTTGGAAAAGGGACAGGAGTAGTAACATTACCATCATCCTGCTTTGTCATATGACCTTAGTAATTTCATTTATACATTAGAGCAATTTAAAATTTATACTATTTAAGAAAAGACATATATCATAAAGAAGAGAGGACAACAAGCTATTCAGGCACTATCCACAATTTAAATTGAATTTCAACATTAAAGGTACAATTTGAAGTACATAGTTTGTATCTGAAATTTCTTTAAACCTCAAACATGCAAAAAAGTCACTGCTCATGGCATGTCTGGAACCATTTAACTTTCTTTCATGTAGAAAAACTAAACTTCTACATGCATGATAACAAAAGCAATGCTAGGAAAATGAAGATGTATGATAAAGCTGTCAAAGAGATTCTTTTATGCTCATTATATTACCAATATTGTAATTTTAAAATAATTCCTGAGAATTTAAGTGTTCTTGGTAACAAATTTGTGAATATTTACTGAAGATGTACTGTCATGTTTCTGTGAATCTAAGATGTCATAACAGTAAGATGTACCACCATTTAACAGACATCTCTATCTATAACTTGGAAAAAAATCACCAATAATAAGATTCTGTTACCTATAAAATATACACTACTGTTTAAAAATGTATTTGGTTGACAAACAGAAATTGTACACATTTAAGGTACACAATACGATGTTTTAATATTCATGTGTACTGTGATCAACACGTTGATAAATGTCACTTCACATAGTTCTTTTTTTGTTCTTGTGAGACTAGTTAAGATCTACTCCCTTAGCAACTTAAGTACACAACATGTTACTATTAATGATAGTCCCAATGTTTCCAATAGACGTTGAAATATAGATAAAAAATTTAATGAAATACCATTGCTATAGTTTAGATAAAAGATGTTCACCCAAAGGCTCATATGTTTAGAGGTGGGGTTCTTTTTTGGGGGAAAAGTGATTATATCATATGGCACTAGCCTTGTTAACTACTGAAATCACTGAAACTGTGAACTAAAATAAGCCTATAATGCCAGGTGTGGTATGCACACCTGTAATCTTAGCACTCAGGAGGCCGAGGCAGGAGGATCACTGAGACTCTGCCTTAAAAAAAAAAAAACCTTCCCTCCTTTGTCTTATGTATGTTAGATATTTGGTCATAGTGTTGAAAAGTTTATCAATACAATCATATATCCTAATATATGATGATGATGATAAGACAAATATGTATCGAGTAAATATTATGTACCACACACAGCAGTAAGTACCTTAAATCCATATTTTCATTTAATTTATACAATTTCCAGAAGGTAGGCATTCTTATGCAAATTTCACAGACAGCTAAAAAACTTGACCAAAATTACATAAATAAGAAATGTCAGTGGCCCTGAAGCAAGGCCAGCAGATTGCTATAGCTGCTGTTTTCAAACAGGAGCCTAAAGAGAATTCTTTCTGTGGTCTGTTGGCCATTTCAGAACTTTGGAAATGTAATGGTCAATTCATCAGAAAGAAATAGCAGGTGAGTGTGGCAGACTTTCCGTGGCCCCAAGGAGAGAGACCCTGGTGCCTCAGGACCGCAGCGCATGCGGTTGGTTGACTCGGGGTGCTGGGAGAACAAGGAGCTCCTCCCCTCTCTGGGGGTCGGCTGTGAGTGTGGCAGACTTTCTGCAGCCCGAAGGAGAGAGACTCTGGCGCATCGGGACCTGCACCACCTGCACCGTGTGGTTGACTCGGGGTGCGGGGAGAGCAAGGAGCTCCTCCCCTCTCTGGGGGGCGGCTGTGATCCTGCTGGTGGGCAGGCTGAGAATCAAACATCTCATGTCATCCTGTCCCCCGTCCCGTGCTCCCCCCTTAGCAAGTGGCAGCCAGTGAACTACACATCTTGTGAAAAGACTGGCTATGTTATTTAGTATGAGTTCCCCATATGCAAAGATAAGGACAACCATTTGGAAGAGAATGAGAGACAATATGACAGGTAGTGAAGCTCTCTGGTTGTCTAGCTTTGAAATTTATGCTTTCTTATGTCCCGTTCTGTTCTGTTTTGTTGTGTTTAATTTTACCCCCTTTAAAATAAAATTAAAAAAAAGAAATGTCAGAACTAGAATTAGAACCTGAGTTTGACTATACAGAGTCTGCTCTTTATCATGATTTGATACTATGGCCTTTCCATTTGAAGTTTTAACTAATTATAGATAATAAGGCAATCTGGGAGTAGAAGGCTACCTTTCTTTTAATTTAGAAAATAATTTCATACAAGACAAAATTATACTGAGATACAGAGCATGTTGTTATATACATACATACACCCCTCCTTCTCAGGATCTTGCTATGTAGCCTAGGCTGACCTCAAACTTTCTCAATTCTTCTTTCTCAGCCTCCCAAGTCACTGAGATTATCAGCATGAGCCACCATGCCCAGCTTCACTTCGCTTTTATAAGAAGATAAAATTAGGAAATGTGTGCATACCAGAACTATCTCAAAAGTGGAAGTAATACGATATCTCCTGGCATCTCACTGTTGTGTAAAACTTTAGTCACCACGACATCAGTATGGTATAGAAACTAATTTGATGATGATTTTGAGTCATCATAAAAGGAAGCATCTTGGGTTTTTTGGAAATTATTTCCATTTAGAAGGTTGGAAAGGGTATAATCCATGTTACACTGCGTAAGCTGGGCACTAATTAGTTGTAAGGTTAACTCAGATGATACATCCTTTTAAAAGGTCAAAACTGAAGGGGTACTGCTATGGTCTCAGCATAATAAATAAAATTGTCATTCATTTTTACTTGCTAAGATATAAACTACAAAAACCAAGTTATTTCATATGTGAGTGCAAGCAGCTATTATTAAGCCTATCTTCCGTGCCACGAACCATGTTAAATACTTTACCTATGTTATCTTATTGAAGCCTGAAAATCCTTATGATACATGCATTGTTATTTTCTGTTAATAAGTGAGAAAATTCAGGGTTAGAGAAGTTTAAAAAAATGGCCAAAAAAAAAAAATGCAAGATCACAGAGTCAGAATTAACATGTCACACAGCTCCAAGAGGTATTATTTCCATCCATCCAAGATTACTTGAATGCCTGCGGGCATGATGTTGAAGCCATACATGGTGATCTTACCAGCTTCTTGTTGGTGAAGCCAAGATTCAAATCCACAGTGTCTAATTCTATCCTGCTAGCTAATATTCAGAGCAGTTCCTCCATGCAAAAAATGCACATTTATTTTTAAGAAGTATGCAGCAATTAATTAAAAATTCTTGGGAATATTATAACAGACACCTATCACTTACATTATTTTGCCATATTTGTTTCAGTCCCTTTTTTGCTCTCAAAAATAAGAACATAGATGTAAATTTATTCCCTATTCCTTTATCTAGAGAGTATACTACTCTGGAATCATATCTTTTATTTCCTTGGTATGGTTTGTTCATAGTTATGTACTCTTAACAATATATAAAAGTGTTTATAAAACTTTCACAATTGGCATCATACTGTATGGTACGGTACAGTAATTTTCATATCTGTTTGTTCATTGAGTACTCTTATACTATGATTTTGATATTTATCCATGATGAGATATGGGAATCATTTTTATTTAAAACTGTGATAAAGTGTGACCAAAAAATATGGTGAATGTCTAAATTTTTAAATGTTCATCTCAGTAAAAGATAGACATTAATGTCCCTCAAAATATTCTTTGTTTAAAACTACTTATTTCCTCATTCTTGTCACTTTCTGAAGCAGTTCTGGAAGTCCTCTTTTGTGTCATTAACTGTGCTGTTGTGACTGCCTTGGTGTCCTGAACTGATTAAAAATCTTTATTTTTCATGGACATTTTCACTTTGGAGAGGAGCCAGAAGTCACGCGGTGCCAGATCTTGTGAATAAGGTGGTATAATGTTTGTACCAGCCTGCCTTTCTGTTAGATGGCACTCGGTAGCAGAATTCACTGTATTTTAGATCATACCTTCTAAAGATACCACGTAATATGCCACAATTTATTTATATGCTGTTCTCTGGATAAGGATCTAGATTGTTTCCACTTTTTCTGGCTGTTACATACATGGTTGCATACTGTACACTTTTCCCAGTGTACATGCAAAAAGATTTCCCTGAGGTCTACTAGAAGTGAAAAGGTGGGTCATGGAGATTCTTTCTCACTAGCTTTATGACTTGTGGCCACTTCCATTTCAGATTGGCTTTATCAATTTATATCCCTATAAATGAGAGATGAGTTATTTCCTTAGCTGCTACTCCAAGTTTACTATCCTTAGACTTAAAAGCTTTTGTCAATATAAGACATATAAAATAATTTTAACTTGCTTTTCTCAAATTACTAAGTTTGAGTACCTCCTGATGTTCATTGTTCATTTAAGTCTCCTTTTCAACAAATGGATCACATTATTTATCCATTTTTCTGTTGGCTGTTTAGCTTTTTCTTTTTGATACAAAAATTTTAAGAGTTCTTTATAAATGCTGGGGATTCTGTTGGGTAGATATCCTGCAAATACCTTTTTTCAGTCTGTGGTCTGTCTTTCAATTTTAATGTTTTATATAACTTTATAATTTACATAATAAAAGTGATTTGTCATTATGGGTTTTTTTTTGTCAGTGTTGGTAATTGCACCTGGAGCCGCATGTGTGCTAGGCAAGTGATGTACTAGTGAACCACACCCTCAGTCCTTTTCATCTTTTATTTTGAAACAGGGTGTCACTAAATCGGGTGGGCTACCCTTGAACTTGTGACCCCTTGCCTCACCCTGCTGACCAATGGCACTACAGGTATGTTTAAAGATACTGCTTAGAAAAATTTTTCCTTATACTTACAAAGGTAATCTACATTAATAATACTTACATAATGTTTATTATATGTCAGGCAATTATGTATCATTTATAAATATAATTTATTATAAATTATATATAATTTATATTATACAAAATAATTTATATATGTAAATTCATCATTTCAGAACAACTCCATTAAGTAGGTATTATTATCTTTATTTATAGATAAGGAAACCGATGCATGGTGATAGGGCTTCTCCTAAATGTTTTACAAGTTTACTCTTTGCTTTTAGGTATTTAACCAATTTGGACTTTATTTTCATGTATGGTATAGCTAGAAATTGAATTTTAGTTGTTATCATATTAAAAAAATGTCAGGATGTATTATTTTTCAGTGAGCCATCTTTTCCCACTGATCTGCAAAGACCTTTTTCTCTTATACTAAAATCTGCATCATACATGAATTTGTTTCTAGGTTTTCTTTTCTGTTGTACTGGTCATACTACTCTTTCCTCAAACCAATACTATGCTAATTTAATTACTGTGTTATGGATTTTGATATAGTGATTCTTCCGAGTTCTTCATAGTTGTTTTGGTTAGTTGTGCCTTATGAACTTCATAGTTTCCTAGTCAAGTTTGCAGAGTACTGCTAGAAATTAATCCTAAACCCTTGTAAAGTATACACATATTTCTTGAGTGTCACACAAAATAGGATAAATCTGATCAACTTCCTCTGCAGTGAAAATGAGACTAGCACAACATTAAAATTTAAAAAGAAATCTTATCACCTTGATATCTATTAATACAGGTCAGTTAATAAATTACTGCATGTATAATAAAATGGAATAAAATCATTAAAACAATAAAAACAGTAAAAAAATAAAAAGTAAAATAAAACAAATCTTCAAGTATTGCTAAGTAAAAAAAAAAGTCAAAGTATGGAACTTTAAGTATATGTTGACTTGGGTGTGAAAAGTAATATAAGAAGTATATATTGAGGCTGGTATGCAGGTAGAAAATGCATAAGATCTGGTTTTAATATCAAGTACAAAAAAAGAAAAAAAGTATATATTCATATCTGTATATGCAAAAAGAAATTTTGGGAAGACACACAGGATATTAACAATAGTGGTGCTCTGCATGTGTCCATAGGGTTGGATAGGAACTGAGTGGACAGAGCCGGAGGTAGAAGATCATTCTGTTTTTTTTTAAAAAATAAGAGCATCTTGCCATATTGCTAGGATGATCTTGAACTCTTGGGAGCCATGATCCTTCCACTTCAGCCTTTCCAGTCCTGTATCACTGTGCTTGCTCTACATTTTTTTGAATCTGATACCTAATTTGGAGAAATTAAATAAATATTCAATTATTCCCCCTTGAATTTTGTTTTTTTTTCCTAATATCTCTTTATGGAAAAAAGATATTCAAACAAATTACATGTCTTTATCATATTTTTCCTTGTTGGAATGATTAACTGGAAATATAATAGAAAATATCCCAATTTTCCTTATAGGCCAGATGTTTCAGAAAAAGAGAAAATTTTAATTTGAGAATCAAACTGGAACTAAGAAATTCTTACAGAATCAGTTTGGAGCCAGAAAAGAATATATCAAACAACACTAAAACCTAAAGTTTAAAAATTAGACAATCAGCTGATGTGGTGGTGCAGGTCTGTAACCCTAGCACTTGGGAGGCTGAGGCAGGGGGATCACTGTGAGTTTGAGGCCAACCTGGGCTACATAGTGCGTTCAAGGCCAGCCTGAACTGCATGGTAAGGCTTTGTCTCAAAAAAACAAAGCAAAGAGACAAACAAAAATTAGATAAACAAATTTTAAAACATGATTTTTAAAAGTTGAATGTTTTTAATTTAAAATTTACAAAATATCTAGATAATGGCAGTGCTATGAGCTAGCTCGTCTTGGATTTCAAAGGCCAATTGTGCACATCTTCTCTCAAGTCCATGATAGTGAACCACACTGGTAGCTTGAAATTAGTTATAGACGAGTTTTTAAACCTTGAAAATTGACAAGTGTTGCAAATCAGGGGTCAACCCCACCATCAAGAGGTATATTTGTTAAATTTACTAGTATGCTGCTTGATAGAGGATATATATATATATATATATATATATATATATATATATATATATATAATTTATTTATTTATTTATTTGGTACTGGGGATCAAACTCACAACCTTGGGCTTGCCAGGCAGGTGCTTATGCTGCTGAGCTAAATCCCTGACAAATTTAATATATATTAAAGTTCAAAATATACTGAATCAGAGGAGAGATTTTGTGGCATTTTAGACAGTTTTAGATAACAAAGTTTGGCGAACAACTTTAAGACAGATTTATCTTCTCATATGAAATTGTCTCCGAGGCTGTTCTCTTTGTGGGTCAATTTTTTTTTTTTTTTTGTATCGGGAATTGAATTCAAGACCTTGTGCTTGCCAGGCAGGCATTTACACCACTGAGCTAAATCCCCAGCTCCCTCAAATAAAGTTTTAGAGTTAGATCTTTGATAAGCCTTTTACTACTGTTTTGGATTTCTCTAACATGAGTTGAAGGATAAGGTAATGTATACAACTATGAAGATAGGATATACATTATCACTCACAGTATAGAGAATTACTATTTTTCAAATATTAGTATGTACTTATTATATTTCATGTTTGCTAACTGCCACATCTTCTCAAATTCCTTCAATTAAATTAATAGCATGAAAATGGAACAGGGAGAAAGTAATCTGTGTTATACAAGAACACATAAAATATCTATAATAAGTTCATATTTCCTGATACACATATAGCAGTCATTCATTAAATATTAGCTGGATGAGTTAATTGATGATTATATGGAGTGATT
This sequence comes from Dolichotis patagonum, assembly GCA_004027295.1. Taxonomy (NCBI): domain Eukaryota; kingdom Metazoa; phylum Chordata; class Mammalia; order Rodentia; family Caviidae; genus Dolichotis; species Dolichotis patagonum. The sequence goes on along the minus strand of PVJX010011646.1, from coordinate 31,491 downwards.
CTCAAACATAAAATCAAAATAACTCTTTACTCACCCATTTCAATACAGGTGATCCCAAGTGACCAAATATCAACTTTCCCATCATATTGTCCTTCATCCATGGCTAAGATCACTTCTGGAGCCATCCTAACAAACATAATATGCAAAACTCAAGTTGTTAATTAGCAACAAAACTTCTAAAATGATGTAATTAAACAGCTGTTTTAAAGGATATTCAAAGAGTTTATCTGATACTTTCTTACATAAGTCATTTTGGGAAACACTATTCAAAGTGTAAAAGTACTTAGTGAAATGAAGACTATGAAATGATACATTATGTTCAATAAATTCTGGTTTTACCCTTTATTATTGTTTTATCTTGGATAAGTTACTTTTCTTCATCTATAAAATAAAATTGTAGGGCCGGGGATTTAGCTCAGCGGCATAAGTGCCTGCCTGGCAAGCATGAGGTCATGAGTTCAATCCCCGGTACAAAAAAAAAATTGTAATAGTTATCTTATATACACTTAACAAAGATTAATATATGTGAAATACACATTATTTAAAACAATATGAAAAATATTTTACAGTACAACATAAAGCAAAGTTCTCAACTATCTCAAAGATAAGTACACAACTTAGTAAATGACAACAAAAAAACCGAAAGAAATTAGGATATGGTAATGAATGTCACTTTACTTGTTTGTCCACAATGCATTTTCATTACAGAGCAGGAATCCTATCAGTTTATGTGCTTTGGACAGAACTGTATTCTATTATTATGTGTAAACAGTTGCTTGGTAAATCTATCTGGTGACGAGGGGGTAAAATTCAAATAATATCAGGTGATATCATTTTAGTAGGTAGTTTATTTTCTAGTGATGTAAGTCATTTTCTAAGATATAATAAAATTCAGGGCTGGGGGTTTAGCTCAGCAGCGTAAGTGCCTGCTTGGCAAATGTGAGATTGTGAGTTCAATCCCCAGTACCCTCCCAAAAAAACAAAAACAAAATAAAAAACCCACCTAAATAAAAAATAAAATAAAATTCAAAGTATCCAGGGAACGTAAAAAAGGAATCTGGAATACACTGGGGGGACAACTTTAAATTTAAGTGAAGTATCAGAAAACTGAACAAAGACAAGAACTTGGATTTCCTTCAATGGAAGATAACACTTATACTAGTTGGCTAGCCAAAGAAGGCTAAAGAAGATCCCTTGTTCTTACTTAGAGGTCTGCCTCTAGAGAAAAGTTCAAAAGAAACCTCAAATGAAATCTAAAACCCGAGCTTGGTCAGTGAGTTGATAATCCTGCTCAGTTTACACACAGTGACATCAACCTTATTGAACAATTTAAAGTCACTGTTAAGTTTTGTACTAAGTCAGAGTGTCCATATTTTGCTAATGAGTTTTCTAACCTTCTGAAATGAAATCTCATTTTGGGGCATATTGCTAAGACATTGTCAAAAAAACAAAACAAAATGAAACTAATGCCATCTTGTTCATGTAGGCACATTTTAAAATTGTGTCTTATTTTCTAATTCTACATACCAGTAAGGTGTACCCACGAAGGAGTTGGCAGGAGAAGCCATTGAGGCAGATCCAAAATCAGCTAGTTTCACCTGACCTGGCTCAGATAGGAGAATATTTCCTGCTTTAATATCCCTATAGGAAAAAATAAGAGGGTTAGAAAATTGCTTTTCGATTCTGATTTTGGAATAGGTCAGAGCATGCAATTAATAATACAAAAAGTTTATTTAAAAAGAAAATTTTGCTCAGATAGCCAGAAGGGGATTTAATAATTACTGCATGTTGTAAGGGGGCCCAGATTCCTGGGTATACTTACAAGTAGGTCATACTAATTACTCAAAGGTAGAGCTTCCTTCAGAGGGAGGGAATAAAGTGAGGAAAAAAGGCAAACAAGGCAGGCAAGGGAACCTCTTCAGCTGTTATACTTACAAAAAATGTGTTCTTAAGTGCTAAATCCAATCACTAGCAATATTCCTTGTGGTGAGAAAACTGGTGCCATTTATAACTGCCTTTTATTTTCTCTTCCAAGATTTTTTTTTTCTTCCAAATTATATGACATTTCTGGGACCTAAAGAAACCTGTGATGACCCTGCATTGACTACCTAACCAATAATCCTCAACTACACACATACCTTTGCTTTCTTGCCTGTGACCCTTTCTCTCTGCCTTTAATTGTAAATGCAACTCTAAGGCATTTGAGGGTACATGTTATATAGAAGGTGTTATTTTAAAAATAACACTGTACAGTAAAAAGAAGACCCTGAAAGACCAAAACAAACAAGGATTAGGGGTTAGGAAATTGCATTTTTATTGTATCACTACAATGAATTGCAAGTGGTTACTACTAACGATATTAGATGTTTTATGCAGTAAAAGTTTTTAAGATACAATTTTTAAAAATTCATCCTTCAGTATGATAATTTAGAATGAGAAAATGTGGATGTAGTCTTTATTACTTTTTAAAAATACATGAGATGTAATGAGTACTAAGAACCATGGACTATATACATTGATGGGCTGTGGAAAGATAAGGCGGAGAAAATGAGAAAAACTTATGTCAAGTTGAAAATGAATCAGGCTCAAATGCTTCTGAAACAATTTTTAAAAAACTTCCCTTGAAAATTCAGTTTCCTTCCTTGTGATGATATTAGGCATTGGCAGAAGAGAATTAAAAAAAACATTATTTGTCTTTACAACAGAAAAATATCTTTTATCTCCTATTTTCAATTAGAAGACTGAACTACCTCATAAATCAAAATAAAAACCTGAGACATGGTATTCATTTTTAAATTCAAAGAACATTTAAAAACTTCTAAAATTTATTTTATAACTAAAGAAGATAATGTCTTATACAGAGTACAAGAATAAGTCACAGTGTAGATTGAGATAATAGACACAAAAAGCTGAACTGAGGCTTTAAGTAAATGCAAATCATCAGAAGCAAGCTAGCATTCAGCAATAACACCTTGGTACCAAAGAAACACATTTTTAAAAAAGATGTCAAATCCATAGATATTATGGTAAATATGTTCAATCAAATTTTATTAGACATGCTTAGGTTCATTCTTTAATTTTTTGTTTTGTTTTTATTTTTTGCAGTTAGGAATAAAACTCAGGATCTCGCACATGCAAGGCAAGAACTCTACCACTGACCTACAGCCAGCCTGTCATTGTTCATCTTTATAAATATGCAGAACTCCAGGCAGGATTTGGTGTGCCTGTCTTACGGAAGTTCTGCTTTTGTAGCCTCAGTAACTGGTGTTTAAAAGAAGGAAAGAGAGAACTATGATCTAATAGTTTCAATTCTTCCTAGCAAAGGCCAAGTATTTCTTTTCGTTTATAAGCCATCTTATGTCCTTCATATCTATCTAATATTCCACGTCTTCCACCACACATTAAAGTCACGGCTAGAAGTGTTTTACTGAGAGAAAGAAAGAGTGGTAATATCTTTCTTTAGGAGAAGTTAGTTGAGGGAGGTGGAAGGAGGATTTATGAGAAGCAAACGTTGTTTGCTGCTCCTTCTGGATGCTGCTGGAATTTAGCAACAGGAGAGTGGGTTATGGTACAGGAAATACAAGACAGGGTAATGGGGATGTGGCTCAGTAATAGAGTGCATGCTTAGCATGCATAAGGCCCTGGGTTCCATCTGCAGCCCTAAAGAGAAAAGAACACATAATGTAAAAGAAAGCTCTGGATTACTGGATTCAAAATTAAGAAATCTAAGTTTTAATCCTTTCTCTATTACTTAAATGCTATGAAATTATGGGCAAGTATTTCAAACCTCTCTGAGTTCCAATCTCTTAATTCTCAAAATAGAGTAGCTAACTACATATCTACATGGACTAAAGATATGCAAAAACTTTTAGTGATGAAACAGCATCTATTTGTATGGAAGTAACTTGTTACATGGAATAGTAAAGGGAGAAGAAATTCAGCTATGAAATAAATATACACAAAGAAGGTTAATTTTCTTTTCTTCTTGACATAGTATGAAAAGGTCACTAGGCCCTTCTTTAAATCCTCCTGTAACACTCAGCCTGGAGGCTAGTTACCAATGGAAGGAGAGGATGTGAACTTTTGTGGATACATGGTAGAAACCAGGGGAAGATGCAAGCTAAACTCTGGTAACATTAGTCCTTATATCCAGGAGCAGCAGCAATCTGTTTGCTTCCCATAAATCCTTAGGCATCCTGAAAACTACAGCATGAACTAATTTCCAAGGTTCCTGAAATAGAAAGTCTTGTAACTGAAATGAAAATGAAACTGGTCTCTAATCTTACCTATGAATCAATGCATGAGAATGTAGGTAGGCCAGCCCTTGCAAGGCACCATGAGTTATGGCAGCAATCTCTACTTCCTGAAGTGGTTTCTTATGAACTGAGGAAGGGGGTGGGGTGGGGGGAAAGGTCAGGAGCAATGATCAGTTTCATTCCTGTTTTTATTATTTTATACAGCTATACCAGACTAAATTATAGTTTCTCAAATGATAACTTGGTAATACATTCACCTACATATATAGGATATGTATTTTCTATAGAATAGTAATAAATGATTAGGTAACAGGAAAACCAAGTATATAAAAACAAATCAACACTTCAAAACAAAACAAAGTAAGTCTAATAGTCACTAAGTGAAGAATTTTTAATTTACTTATCAGTTGAAGTCAGTACTACCACAGTGATTCCAGTTGGCCAGGCCCAAATTTATTAGTCCCCTTTGACATTTTAAATGTCTGGAATATTCTAGGTCACGTAATTCTCAGCCAAAAGCCCTCTATAATTACCTCCTCTAACTACAGGTTTTCTTATTTTTGAAAACAGCTAATAAGCAATTTCCATTCAGAGATCAAGGATGATTTTGGACTTTTTTAATATAAATTTTTAACACAGCCTCTGGTTGTGACAGAATTTCCAGAGGACACACGATTAGCCATGATATTGGAAAGGGTTGAATATAATATAATTTGATAGCATCTACCCCACTTTCATCCATACACATGAATTTGATGTTTTTGGCTACATGTATCACATCACATTAGCCAAATGTTTAAGTAATACCTGACCTGATATTACTACCTGGTATTACTACCAGGTCAGGTATTACATAGATGGACTATGAACTACACTGCAGGAAAGCTGCTACCATTACTCAGATACTTTTGGTAACAGAGATAAAGTCTGCACAGCTTACTTGCACAATCCTTAAGCCCAAGTTATCACCCAACTAGACTGCCCAAACTGCACTGTAATGTAAGAGACAAACATTCTGAGTAAAGTAAAACAGGAAGTAGAGTGCTTTCATTCTTACCTTCTAACAAATCAGAGGCTGAGCCTAAGCAATATTCCATCACCAACTATAAAGATTTTTTTAAAAAAAGAACAATAAATATTAATAAGCTGCTGGAACCAACCAACCAAGGAAGCAAGAATGCTAAGAGTACAAATATTTTGACCCCCTAGAACCTGTATTATTCTGGTTGCTGACACTAATTGATTTTCATAATTTCTAACACCTCAGCTTTTGTTCTTTATGTATGATTTTCCACACTATCTTCTTTTAGAAAAGACGTAAAGGGGTTGGGGATTTAGCTCAGCACCTTAAGTGCCTGCCTGGTAAGCGTGAGGTCGTGAATTTGATCCCTGGTGCCAAAAAAGAAAGAAAAAAAGAAAGAAATGACTTAAAGCAGCTAGGTTACATCATAAATTAAATTTTATAACTTAGAAGTATATTTTAAAAAACATGATCCAGTAAAATCTGCACTGGAAAATACTAGTTAAATAAAATAAACCATGTATGAGATCCTGTTTCAATCCGTAGCACCATAAAAAACCAAAACACAAATTCAACCTAGTAAGTAGTAAATCTTTATTTTCATATTTTGAAAAGTTCTAAATAAGAGACATACCTTGTTTGGAACTCAGTCGAAAGATGTAACCTGCTATGTATCATTACTTTGAATCCCTGAGAGACATGGGATATTTTACTTTCCCTCTAAAACATTTCTATAACAGTACAGTACTATTATACTGTTGATATTTCTTAGGTTGACAATCTTTGGAGGCCTTCTTAAACTAAAAATGAGCAAATACTTAGTTTACTCCGTTGGGTGTAAACTGCAACATCTGAGGTGTTCCAGATGTTGCATTTCCCAGAAAGTAAGACCTAACCAGAAAATAAACCTTAGCACGATTTTTCAAGGTGGTCTAAATATAATCCCTACCCCCCAAATAAATCTCAAGACTGTCAGCCAGACAGACACATTTAGTACTTCCATTGCAACACATGCTAGACATCCTGAATTATATAATATTAATATATAACTAAATGTAAATAATATTGACACTAATACTTAAACAATAATATAAATTAAAATCAAATATTTGTAAATATCTAAGCAGGCATCTTTGAATTAGAAGTGAACACCTATGTAAACAGATAAATTCCAGACTTATTGCTGAATGATCAACCAGAATATAGACACAACACATGAATAATGTGCACACTTGACAATGAGTAGACAGTTGCATCTCATTTGAATCTTCATAATTCAGTATTATGTGCTGTAATAACCAGGCTACATGGACAAGAGAGCCCATGTAATGAGAGCTCCATGGCTGGCCATGAGAGACTGGGGCCAAAGGAACTTCAGAATATGGAGTCGCAAGAAATTCAGGCCAGAATTAAGGATTTGAAAAATTCTGATGATGTTTCAGAAAATGACATGACTGTATATGAACAAATTTTTGTTGTTGTGTTTTGTTTTTTAAGACAAGGTTTTGCTATGTAGTTCAGGCTGGCCTATACTCATAATGTAGTCCAGGTTGCCTCAAATTCAAGGTGATCCTCCTGTTTCAGCCTCCCAAATGCTGGGATTACAGGCATGTGCCACCATGCTGGGCCAAATTACTATTTTGCTATTATAAAAACCAGCACATGGAAGCATTTCTGCAGTCCCAGAACTGTGGGAATTTGAGGTAGGAGGATTATAAATTTGTGCCCTGCCTGGGCAACTTAGTGAGACTCTGCCTCAAAAAATAGACCAAGAGCCAGGTATGGTGGCTCATACCTGTAATCTCAACAGTCTGGGAAGCTGAGACAGAAGAACTACAAAGGGTTGGGAATATAACTTTGAGTGAAGGTCTTGGCTTCAAACCCCAGTACTACACACACACACACACACGATAAAACTAGCACATGCTCATTATGAAATAAATTTCCTATAATCAACTGGAAAGGGCCAATATCAACATACTGGCTTCTTTCATTTTAAAAAATAAATGCAAAAACATATTCACACATTAAATACTTTGCATTAATGACGTAATTTAGAATATTACAAGAAGTTTAAAAATAGTTTTCTGACACAGAAAAAAACCAGATTGACAAACATTTATTTTCTTACTGAGAGAACAGAGATTCCTTATAACTAAATATTTATTATTTTTGGCTCCTAGTTTTTAACCAATCACTTTTTTTCTTTTTGAGATGGGGTCTTGCTAAGGCCTCAGATTTGGAATCATGTTGCTTCAGTTTTCTGAATAGCACAGACTATAGGAGTATGCCATTGTGCCTGGCTTCTTTAACCAAGTTGATGGAAACATTCTAAATTGTATTAGATATTTTTCTAGGTTTTAAAAATTGAATAACTGAATATGCATATTCCTTAAGATGAACATACAAATAATGAATAATGGTGTTCCTTGATTTACACTGAGGTTACAGCCTGATGAACCCACCATGAGTTGAAAATAACTTGTCAAAAATACATTAACACACCTAATGTACTAAACATCACAGCTAACAGTAGTCTCTCCTTATCCACAGTTTCATTTCAGCTGCTTAAGTTACTGCAGTCAACTGTGGTCCAAAAATAATTAATGGAGAATTACAGAAATAAAAAGTTTGTAAGTTTTAAGTTATGTGCCATTCTGAGTAGCATATCATGAAATCTCTCATTGTCCTATTCTGTCCATGAATTCTCTTTGTTCAGAGTATCCACCCTGTATATACTACATACTCATTACTCACTCAGTAGCTGCCTTGGCTGTTAGGTCAACTATGATAGCATTGCAGTACTGTATTTGTGTTCAAGTAATTCAAATTTTACTTAATAATGATCCCAAAGTGTAAAAGTACTGATAATGGCAATTTTTTTGCAGTATATTTTAAAAACTGTTTTACTAGCAATTACTTTTTATCTCTTATTGCCCCTACTTTATAAATTAAACCTTATCATGTACATATGGGAAAAATCATAAAGGGTTTGGCACTATCTGTTGTTTCAGACACCCACTAGGGGTCTAGCAACACATGTCCCCATGACTACTATGGTACTAATATAGTCTGTATAGTATTGGACATTTACCCATGTGATCATAAGACTGATGTAGCTGCAGCTCAATGCCATCACCCAGCCCTGAGAAATGACAAATATAAAAATTCTAGAATGAGAATAAAAGGCCTTGCTTTTTTTTCTTAAAAATAGCTCATTATAAGATGATGTTTTCATCAGTTCTTCGTTGAGTATTTATAGAATGAAATTTATAATAGGTTAAGCATCATATTTAATTTTATGAATGTGTATCATGTGACATGCTCTGAAGCATTAACAACTTTCAAATATCTATAAGAAAATGGGATAGGAATGTGACTGATAATTTCATAGTTCAAGTAAATAATATAAAAACATTTAATTAAAAAATAATAGAAGTTCTTTGACTTACCCAAGCAGTGTGCTCCTTCAAATAACAACCTTTGTACTCAATGGTATTAGGGTGCTTCAACTGTCGTAAAAATTTAACTTCCTTAAGAATATCATGCCATTTCTATTGATATCAGAGAAAATATTTTAACATTTAAACTGAAAATAATATTTTATTACCAAGTACATATATACAGTGTTCTTTTTGTTATCTTAAATTGATAAAGGTAAATAACAATGAAGAAACTATCTAAACTTGTGGTTACTTTTTTAGTTTGAGTGCATTTAAATGCAAATTTGTCACTAGATATTAAAATAAAACCACTATGCGTGTCTGCATTCTGTGGTGGAAAACAGGTGACTGAGCTGGAATATTGGCAACTTTTACTATATATTCCAAAAGAAGGGGGGGGGAAGAGATGTGATAAGGAAGTGTTTAAAAAATATTATGAATGTCTCTGTATAAGGTCTGCTTTTGTTGGCACACAATAACTATATGTATTTTGGGGGTACAGTGTAATGTTTTAGTACAAATATACATGGTGCAATTATCCAATCAAGGTAGTTAGCATGTCCGTCATCTCAAACATTTATCATTTTTTTGTAGTGAGAACATTGTCATATTAACTTACTTATGTCAGTTGAGGCACACAATTGTCTTGTCTTACCTCATGCGACTGCTTCCCACTGTAAGACATTTTCTTAACTGCCACCACCTCATTGGTGTGAGCATTTGTGGCCTGTGTTAAAAGGGAAGAAGAAAAGAAAAAGAATTATGTTTCAATTAGTTTAATTTCTTTGACTAGAGACTTTTCCCTTAGTCCTGGAGATTGAACCCAGGGCCTTTTCACCTAGTTACCTTCCCAGACCTTTTAGTTTTTATTTTAAGATAGGGTCTTTCTTTTCTGTCCTTTGCTTTTTTCTTGAAACAGGATCTTGCTACATAGACTGGCTCTGAATTCAGTATATAGCTCAGGTGGCCTTGAACTCAGAGCAATCCTCTTGCTTCAACCTTCCAAGTGCCAGGATTACAGGTGTGCATCATCATGTCTGGCTAGAGGTAGGATCTTTCTAAGTCATTAAATTGCACAGACTGGGCTCATACTTGAGAATCTGCCTCAGCCTCCCAGGGTGTGGGCCATCAAACCTGGTTTAACTAGAGACTTTTAAAATAGTATTCTTACACGTTAGTACCACCATACAAAGATGCTCCAGCTGTTGATAGGATAGACATTTCTACTTCACTTTTAAGGAAAAGCTTTGCTTTATCCATTACTGTGTATACTTGTAAAGGTTGTAATAAAAAAATAAAAGGATTAGGGTTTATAAAATACATGCAACCAAATGACAATAACAGAAGACCATTTTTTGAAATATCTACACTAGCTTCACAGTGTAGAATGTCTACCAATAAAAAAATCAGTTTAATTAAAAGGATGTGGTCACATAATGAAATAACCATTAAAAAATGAGGTAATTGGTATATAATAGGCTGCCATGGAAAGATATAAAAATATCATAGCAAAAAACAAGCTGTGAAAAAAAAACAAGCTGTATACTATGATCCTATATTTTCAAAATAATGTGAGTAGCACATGTATAGAAAAAATCATAAAAGAATGCAAACCAAGATACTTATCAATGCTAATGCGTGGGGCAATGCTTTCCAAAAGAATTTCCTGGGATGATGGAAATGATCCTATCTATGCTGTCCAATAGGGGTATGTATAAAATGTGGCTAGTGTGACTGAAGGACTGATTTTAAAGTTTAATTCAATTACATTTAATTTATGTCTAATGGTTTCTGTATTTAACAATGCACCAGAAGGTAAGAGTAATTCTAAAAGATAGTTCCACTTTTTCACTTTTAGCGTAATGTATTTTATAATAATAATGTGTTATCTATACACACACATTTATGTACATTATCTGTGTGTATTTTCATTTATGTCTTGTCTCATAATTGTCTCTACTTGCCTTTATCATATTCAAGATATAAGTTCATTGAAAGCACACATGAAAATAATAGTTTTTCTTTTCAATTTACTTGAGACTTAGCTAATTTTAGAAAGATTATAGAAAAATAATTGTAAGCAATTAAAATATTATCTAGTTTTGGCTTTCTTTTAATAGGGCTCTGGCTGAGTGCGACATTCTTGATGTAAATAAATGATTACATGATTTGTTATTACTGTGGAACAACCAATAAAGTTACAGCACTGGTTCTGAGGTAAAAGACTGCAATTTATTGGCTGATAAAATCAGGTCAATAGCACACATCTGCAATCCCAGCACTCAGGTGGCTGAGGCAAGATGGCGGCTGTGACGTTGAGGCCAGCCGAGGCTACATAAGTGAGTTGAAGGCCAGCTTGCACTACACAGAGAGAGCTTGTCTCAAAAAAAAAAAAAAATCAGGTTAAAATTTTAGAGAAAACTCATGATCATTTTCCTAGTTTCAACTAAAGAAGCTCCTCAGATACAGAACATAGCTTTCTTATGATTTAAAAAAATTAGTTGAAATAAGCAACAATAATTTACTGATACAAAAACTAATACCAGATTCTTTTTTTCGTTTTGGTTTTTGCAGCCTCTTGAACTTTCAGTAATCCTCCTGTCTCAGCCTCCTGAGCTCTGGGATTATAGGCATGCACCACAGTGCCTGGCTTCAACCCCAGATTTTAAATGAATGCCAAGATGCAGAGGAAATGGATACATATCAAAGTAAGTTTTTATAAGCTAAAGTATAGGAACTTTATATATAATTATATATATTATATATATATTATATAATATCTGCTGTAATTTTCAAATTAAGAAACCTCCACCAAGGATTTTTTTTTAAAAGTTAGTGTACAGATTATGAAAGCACAGAATCATTTATGTTAAAAAATAGAAATCTTAGGGCTAAGGATATATCTCAGTGGTGTAGAGTGCTTGATTAGCATATTGGAGGCCTTTTCAGTACAGAAAATAAACAAACAAATATCTCTCACATTGTTCTAGCTTTTAAACTTTAATGCTAAGACTGTGCTTAAATGACAGCAACAAAGGATAAATTCAGCATTATAAGGGTGAAAGGGACTATATTTGAAAAAAGGATATTTTGGGCATACATCTATGTACTGTGCCATCTAAGAGCCTGGGAAAGATCTAGAAAATAATGAATGAAGAATTTTAACCTATGATGAGTATATTTATATTTACATTTACGTTTTTGGTGCTGAGGATTGAACCCAGAACCTCATGCATGATAAACATGTACTCTATGACTGCACCAAACCCCTAGCACTTAAAAATATTCTTAATCTTTATAAAAATTTTAAAAGTCCAACAAATAGAACCAGAAAGTATTATATAATTATTTATTAAGGTTATTTATTGATAGGTTATTTATTGATCTATTTGGAACTACAAACATAAAAAAATAGTAGCCTTTACACACAACCATATTTCTTACATTTTCAGAATTATCACTAATTAGAACTTCACACATCCCTTGCTTCTACAACCTATCTACTAGTATACAGACTTAAAATTTCAAAAATATTTCCATCTTGATTTTTCTATAGACATAGAAAGCTTTACATGCAGTTTTATGTTAGTTACAAGTCAGAACAAGTTACACAGAAACTAAGAAAAAAATCAGTGTTCTAGAACTGAGAAAGGAAACTGTCAATGAGGTCTCTCCTTTCCAGAGGTTTGTACTGTATTTTGTCACTACCTCTAACATGTGCAGTTTAATACTTGATGTCTACATTCATGCTATGTGTTTCCAACAGTCTCATTCGTTGTTAGCAAGATCATGGATTCAAAAAATGTTTAGTGAGAACTTACTGTTTACTATATTTTCTTAATCTTTCTCTAACTATGGCTTTTGTTGGTTTATAGGGGAATATAAAACACTAAACAGAAGTTTTTTGTTTTGCCTTATTGAGCCTCAATTAAAACCAAAAGACAAATACAGTACCTAGAAGAACAGACCCAAAGTGTGTGCTTTAGGTGGATTATGGATGATATAAGTTGACTAGGAGAGCACTAGAAGCCTTACAAATTTTATAGTGTTTGAGTACAAAAATGAGCACACGCAGGTTTGTTTTTCTTTAATACAGAGTTTCTGTCTCATTTACTAATGCTGGCTAATTTCTGAGTTACTTATGTAAATCCAAATGCACACAGATGAAATTTAAAGTTAATGCTTTCTATTTTCTCTGAATATAATATATGCTCTCAGTTGAGTGATACCAGCAAAGCCCTAGATGCTCACAATTCAACTTAAGCCCTTCTCCCTGACCTTATTCTAATAAAAACTAGAAAGATACTAACAGAATTGTAGAATTTAGGTAAAGAAACATTGGTTGTTATACTCTGGTCTTTATGGCTTGTGAGCATGTCTATGATTCATGAAAAATACTAAGGAGCAGTACCAAGTTTTCTGACTCCCTAGTTCACTCATTTAACAAATATGTATCATTTACAAATTGTCAGATACTAGAATAAGTGTTAGGAATATAATTGTGAGTAAATAAGCCTAGAACCCATAGTTCCTCTAGATAGACAATAAGAAAAATAAAATCGTAACAAATTTAAAACTGCAGCTACAAAGCAGGGTATGTGTCTTAAAAGAACCAAAAATAGAGGCTGTGACACAAAGAGGCCAGAAAGCCTCCCCTGAAGGAAACAGTTTTAAACTGACAGTTGTAAAATGAACATGAGTGAAGAAGATGAAGATGGATGGGAAAACATTCCAGAGAGAGTAGTTTATGGAAGATCCTATGATGGATAATAAAAGAAAGCAACTAGAGCTATAGCAATGAGAGAGAGAATCAGTGTTCAGGTGTACATAGGGACTGCGTTGTGAAAAACCTTGTAGGCTGATAGTAAGAATTTTAGTCTTAGCCTTAGAAAAGGCTAAAGGCTTTATTGAAAAAAGGCAGTATGATGAGACTTACATATATTTTTTCAAGTTCACCAAAATAAGGTCTACGGGACATGGTGCATGAATAACAAGACAAAGAATCTATTAAAAGTGAGGGAGCTGTGACACACATATATCATTGTGGCAAGTGTGAAATTCAAGTTTTAGAATGCTATCTCTCTGTCCATTACACATAAAGTCAAAGCTTTTTAAAAATTTTTATATTAAAGTGCCAGCTACTTCCCTTTAATTTGTGTTACAGCTTTATGGGTGTATGGGGCCTGGCTTATTTACTGTTGTATACATGCAATATAGACTTCCGGCATCAGGTGACTTGTGGATCTTCCACAGACTCAGCATGATCATGAAAGGTAAACATTTGAATGGATGTTGGGTGTTGAGGCAGTCACAACAGCGCAACTAAAGGCCCGCGTAAATAGGACGTACTTAGCCCAAAGTGCAAACACTAGGTCTTCTGAAAGGTAGATCTCATTTTGTACCTGTTACATATGGGATTCTTCATTTGCTTCAAAGCATGTTTGGCTTCTTGTCTTCTGAAACATTAGAAATCTGAAAAGCGTGTGGCTGCTATCTATCTATCTATCTATCTATCTATCTATGTATTGGTACTGGGCATTCCAGGCAGGTGCTGTGCTGCTGAGCTATATCCCAACTCCTGGTTGCTCTTCTTTCTTCCTTCTTCCTTCTTCCTTCTTCCTCTTCCTCTTCCTCTTCCTCTTCCTCTTCCTCTTCCTCTTCCTCTTCTTCTTCTTGCTTTTCAAAATAGAAGAGTCAAAAAGAGATTGGAACCACCCTGACTCTGGCCAAGAAAGACTCATCGAGAATACATTAATTATAAAGTAACAAAAGAAAAGTAAGAAAAGATGACTGAAGAATGAATCTGTGAGCAAAATAGGTAACAAATGAATATATATAAATGTTTCCTTTTTTTAAAAAAAAGAAACTTCAAAACTGGAAAAAACCAAATTACATTGTTTAGGGATACAAAGTTAATTGGGTTAAATACAAACACTAACAAGAATATGATCACCATATAAATCAAGATAGTGGATACTCCTCAGGGGAGAGAGAGGCTTGTGGCTGAGGACAACAGGAGCTTCTGGAGTATAGTAGTATTTGATTTCTTGAGCTGTGGTATTTACACAGGAATTTAGCTTTTAGTAATTCTTTAAAGTATATTTTGATTTTTTGTTTTTGTTTTTGTAGTGCTGGGGATCAAACTCAGTGCCTTGGGCATGGCAAACAAAATCTACAATCCAGTCCAATTATATATTAACATATATGTGTATATTATTCACATTTACTTATGTACATGTTTATAATTAAAAATACTTTTTAAAAAAGATCTAAAAAAAGATCTGTGAATAAAGAACATAGGACTTCGGGCTGCCAATGTTATTTTGAGACCAAAGAGTAACATGGAAGAGAGTGTTAAATTGAAAACTATCTCCTTTTCAGCCTTGGAAAGCCAGTTAGTGACAGGATGTATTGAATAGGGGCTGAGTATGAGATGGGGATGAGAAGAAATAACACTGATGCTGAGCCAGACACAGGGATGAGAGAGAGAGCACTCAGAGGCAATCCAGGCAATAAAATTTCACCTGAAGGACAAGTCCTACCCAGGGAGAACCTAAAGGATCACTTGAAAGGAAGAGTCAAATATGTTTTGATAATGAAGATTATTTTATTTTATTTCTTTTGCAGTCCTAGGGGTAGAATGTAGGGCCTCGGCCTTGAGCTACACCCCTAGACCTTCTCATATTTTACTCTGAGGCAGGGTCTTGCTAAGTTGCCCAGGCTGGGTTTGAACTTGCAGTTCTCCTGCCTCAGCCTCCCAGAATGCTGGGATTATAGGCACATGCCACCATGCCCACTTTAAGAAAAGTTATTTGATAACAGACTTGGAGAAGAAGTACGTAATTATGAGTATTTTACTATTTATTTTAATAAACTACTACCCTTTATTAATTTATTGGTACATTTTAGGTATATATAATGATCACATTTATTATAGGAAATTTGTACCCATACATGATATAACTTGGTTCTTTCTTTCCTTTCCATTTCCCTACCTTTCCTTCAACCTTCTTCCTCTCATTTACAAAAGCTTTGTTTCCATTTTTTTCTTCTGTTCTTATCACTTCTCCCCCTTCCTTCCTTTCTCCCTCCAAGACTACTACTCTTGAAGAAATATTTATTACTTTGAAGCAAACTTTTAAGGCCATCTAGAATAAAGAACTATACGCAGCTAATTTCAGGTAAGTGAGCTGTGCTTACATTTCAGTTATTTCTTTTTTTCATCAGGAGATAGGCATACATCCTTGGGATTGAAACTGACTAGCCTTATACCCCTTAAACTAAAGTAATAACTTGACATGAATGTTACAAAAAATATTAGTCTACCTCTCCGAGTACCTGTCGGTGCATCTTTATCTGTCCATCCAATATTTATCAAAATCCTACTACTGTATTATTAGACATTACACTAGATACTGGAGCTACAGCAATGAACAAGAGAGACATAACCTCTATCCTCATGGTGTGTGTTATTTAGGAGGAGGAATATACAGTATTAGTAAAAATCAAGTTGTTTAATTACAACTCTGATAAATGAAGCAAGTGGTATGAGATCATAAAAGCCCCAATTTACTAGCAAAACGTTTGAATACTGTAGAAGTAACAATGAAATCAAAACCTGTAGCATGAAGAAGGGTTAGACAGGGCTAGGGATGCAGTATGAAGAGTTCTGTAGGGAGGAGGGAAAACAGTACAGATCCAAGCCATGAGGAGGCAAGAGGAGACATATGGGACTCAATTTCAATCTTAAAATTTATTGTTATTTATTTATACCACAGCTTTGAATAAGGCCAAAGATTCTGGAACTGGCTCTTGAGAAGTGACTATTTGCTTTTACAGAACACATAATTTAATTGATAGAACAAACACTAAAATTAGGTGAATTTTACAAGTAAGAGCTATGTGTAGAAAATTGTAAGAGCTCAAATTTTCTTAATTTCATCTACATAAGTAACTCTTTTAAAATTACTTACAAAATAAACTGCCCCAAAACTTCCATGTCCAATTTCATGCAAATCAATAAAAATCTCTTCAGGATCATCTTTGTAGAACAGATCAGTAAATTCTGGGTCCTTTGGTACTCCTTTACGCATGATGATCCGTATTGCGAGTGGTTTGCTTTTTGATATCCCAGTCAGTTCTATCTCACATTGACGAAAAAAAATTTTTTTTGCTAAATCTTCAGTACCTGTAGAAAAATAAAGATTCTCATTAAATTATTTCTAATACATCTTGTTTGGTGGCAATATAAATACAAACAAACTATAAAGCATCTCAATCTTACAACTTAGTATTAAAAAGACAAGTAGCCCCAATGAAAAATGAGCACAGGATGCGAATGAATACTTTTGCAAAACAAAACAAAACAAAACAAAAAAAAACAAATGGGATTAACATATGTGAAGGTGCCCAGCATCACTGGTGATTAGAGAAATGAAAATTAAAACCACAAAAAAGATATTATTTCATGCTCACTAGGATGACTATAATCAGAAGATTAAGGATCAGTGAGGATGTGGAGAAATTAAGACTCTCCAACACTGTGGGCAGGCAGGTAAAATGACACAGTCATTTTGGAAAACAGCCTGCCAGCTCATCAATAACTTAAACATGGAATTACCATTTGACCCAGAAATTCCACTCCCAGGTATATATCCAAGAGAAATGAAAACATGTGTCCATGCAAACACTTGTGCACAAATGTAAACAGGAGCATTATTCATAATAGCCAGAAGGCAGAAACAACTCAAACCCTCACTAAAAGTAAATGAATAAATGTGACATGTCCATACAATGCAATATTATTCACTGACATATGCAACATCATGAATGAACCTTGTAAACATTATGCTGAGAAAGAAGCCAGCCATAAGAAACTATATATTGTTTGACTTTGTTTAATAAAAATTTTTAGAATAGAGGGCTGAAGATACAGATCTGTGGTAGTAGAGTACTTGTCTCATACGCTTGAGGCCCTGGGTTCACTCCTCAGTTACCCCCTCTCCTGTCACACTATTCCAGAGGAGGTAAACTTACAGAATCGATTTCCTAAAGGTAAGGGACTTGGGGAGTGACAGCTGAAGGGTGCAGGCTTTTTTAGAGAGATGAAAATGTTCCAAAATTGACTGTTGTGATGACTGCATAACTCTGTGACTCTACTAAATACTATTCAATTGTACACTTTAAATGGTAATTGCATGTCTATAAATTATATCTTCATAAATGTCACAAAAAGCACTTGGGTAAAGTTAATATTGAAATAACAGTGGGTATTTATTAAGCATTACTATGTGTTATGCAACACTAAACACCTTACAGACAATTTCATAATGTAACAACTACCTTAATTTTATAGAACAAATTAAGTCTTTGGAAAGTGAAACAACTACCCCATAGTCAGAAGCCAATATTTCTCGGCACTGTGATTCAAATCCCATCAGCAAACTAGCCATCCATCTACCTACCCAATTCATTCTTTCACTCAATAAATACTGATTGAGTGCTTACTATTTACCGCTGTGCTGGGTTGGTTGTTAGAGACACAGTAAGATGTGTTCCGATCCTTAAAGGGCCTAGAATCTAATGAGGTGACAAGCATTAAATTACAATGACACAAAGGACAAAATGCCCATAGCTAATTGATGTTATAAGAAAAAAGCAAGTATTTTTTAATATAAGGCTATGTCAGCCTGGCCTAGCCCAATTTTGATTTAGAAATGAAAAAGCCTTCCTTGTTAGAGAAAATAAACATAGTTCATTCAATATGGACGGAGGAAACATGAAGCTGGAATAAAGCCAAGGGGAATCACAAAAGGCCTTTTGAGCCATACTAAGACATTTGGACTTTATCCTGAGAGAAGCAGGGTGCCACTGAAAGCTTTAAGTGGGAAAAGCATCCCCCTGCCAACACAGCACCTGTCATCCTGGGCAGCCATCCTGTCAGTCTACAGACACCAAATGATCGAGCATAAAGTCACATCAGTACTGTGCTGTTGGGGATGTAACTTAAATCTAGCTCTTTGTCAGGTAATACAAAGGGAAAGCTCAAAAAATGGTTTTTGTCTTCACTGTTTATGTCCAAGGACAGAAAAGAGAAACAATGGATTAAATAAAAGACATGGCTTTTTGGAGTTGGTAGATAAAAGGCAAATTATGAGATTACCTTTAAGAAACACAAAATGATCTGAGAATTAAATTTATGAGAATTAAAATCTTTTCAATCACTGAAGTGCACTGTAAACTTCTGAATGTTTTGGCTGTAGCATGAAGAAAGCTAAGTACTGTGGATACTCAATTGGGGGAACACAGATTACTGTGTCACAGTACAGACCAAAATGATTTTTGAAAAAATATTTAAATGTAAAACTTAAGACCATAAAATCTTCTAGAATAAATTTCAAGTGAATATTTAATTACTAAGCAACATATTAGAGGCAAAAGCCATAAACTAAAATCAATAAGCCTGACTATATATAATAATTACATTTAAAAAATATAACGAAGGGACTTTGGCATCTAGCCATGATGAAGTAAAAGAGTCTAGACTTATTATCTTCCACCAGAATCTAAAACACTGGATAAAACATGAATGCTGGTATTTCAAGATAGTGGATATTAGGCAAAGAAGGACAATGATTCCTGATATAAGAGAAGCAAATGATGTGAGCCCCAATTGTCCCAACTTTATCTCCTGTGAGAGTTTCTAGGTCTTGGTGTTGAGGAGGAATCCTGCTAGAACCTGGGGGATTCCTTGAGTTGAACAGACAAAAATGACTCTGGGGTGACCAAGGTGGCTGGAGTTCTCAGAACATGGTTTTGTGTAGAAAAGAGCAACAAGGAAAGAGTATATGGGTATCTGCAGATGATTTCTTTCAAGTCTTTAGCTAAGTACTGATTAGTAAATGCATGTGCAAAACTACCTTTGTCCAGGAAAACAAAATCTACAAAGAAAGAGAAAAAAGTACTGAGGCTCACAAAAGGCTGTGACTAGTACTTATTCCCATTAGGCAGGACAAGAAACTTCCTGATTTATAGGGGCATTCTCTAGTGTACTCTGTAGGATTTTGCCTTAGTAGTAGGGGATCATTCACCTTAGATTAAATGCTGGTCTCTGATGTCTAACAAATTTGAGAAAGAAGACCTAAAAGGGTCAAATTATTTCCAAGTAACTCAATTACATCACAGAACAAATTTCAATTATATTTAAATAAATATAAAAAATATCTGGCATTCAAAAAGATAAAATGCACAATGTCTAATACTCAATGAAAAGACATTGAAGAAGCACAAAAATATGACTCATAATGAGGAAAAAAGAATTGAAATAAATGCAAGGATACTACAATATTTGCTATCCCTGTATTCCATATATTTCAAAAGTGAGAGGAAATACTGAACATATAGATAGATAAGACATAAATCATAAACTAAATCTTTCAAGTTGAAAGTTACAATACAACTTGAGCTGAAAAACACTGCATGGGATAAATAACAGATAAGACTTTGCAAAAAAAGTTAGTGAACTTGAAGACTTAACAACAGAAATAATCCAAAACAAAACACACACAGAAAAAGGAGTAACAAAACAAAGAAAAAATAAAGCAGAGCAGAAGTGACCTGTAGGACATTTTCAACAAACTTAGTATATATGTCTAACTAGAGTCCTTGAAGGAGAAGAAAGAGATGTTAGGACAGAAAAAAGCATTTAAAGAAATAATTGTGGAAAAAGTTTTCAACTTTGAGAAAAATTCTAAATCTAAAGATCCATGAAAGCCTAAGAAACTCAAACAGGAAAAACAGTAAGAAAATTACATCAATCCACTTGATAATAATTTGTTTAAAACTTGGAATAAAATGACAGCAGATTCCTTCATATAAATATTACAAGTGAGAAGACAGTAGAGCAACATTATTGAAGTGTTGAAAGAGAAAAAATAATACAAATCCCTATCAAACTAGAATTCTATACCCAATGAAAGTATCTTTGAAAACTGAAGCCAGAATAAAGGCTTTAGGACATACAAAAGCTGAACTAAGCCACGACTTCACTCTCTACATGACAGGAAATGGTAAAATAATTCCTTTAGACAGAAGGAAAACTATACTTGATAGAAATAGAAATCTAAACAAAAAAATTAAAGAAACAAAAATGATAGCTATTTGGCTAAATAATACAGTTTTTCCATTATTCAAATTTCTTTAAAATACAATTGATCATTTAAACAAAAAGAACAACATAATGTGATGCTTAGAATATATGCAGAAGTAAGAGAAATGACAGCGCACAGTTTTGGAGAAGAGAAATGGGGGTATATCACTGCAAAGTTGTTATAGTGAAATGATATCATATCTTTTAGGTACAGACTATTTGTTATACATGAATACATATGCACATATAAATATAGGCATATATATCTATACTTTTAATATAAAGACACAAATAAGGTTAAAGGATAGTAAATGACATAACCCTAACTAAAAGAAAGGGGCTAGCTGCTATTAATTAATATCAGATAAAGTAAATTTCAAAGCATACTACTGTTTATAATGAAGGTCATTTCTCATGATAAAGGGATCAATTCATCAAGAGGACATAGCAATACTAAATGGGTATGCACCTAAAAATGGGCTTTAAAATACATAGTCACAAACTGATTTCACTACAAGGAGAAATTAACAAAACCGTAATTACAGTTGGGGAATCTAATATGTTGCTCTCAAGAACTGATAGAAAATCCGTAAGCTATAGCAGACTTAAGTAACTCTACCAACTAATTTAATTAGTTAACATTTATGAGAGAACAGTCTACCCAACAACAGCAGAATGTATGTTCTTTTTAAGTACACACAGAACATTTACTAAGTTATGCAATATTCTGGGTCATAAAATAAGAGTCAATAAATAAAAAGAGTTTGAAACATATTAAATATATTCTGTGGACAAAGTAGATTTTAAATTAGAAATCAATAGCAGGGAAATAAATCCCTGCTATTTATATTTGAAAAATCCAAAATATACTGAATAACACATTTTTTTAAATGCTAAAAAAATCAAAAGAGAAATTAAGGCCAATTTTGATTTGAATGAAAATACAAGCACAATGTACAAGGATGTTAAAAGCAGAACTTTCAGAGAAACCTATCACACTAAAATCCTGTGTTGGAAAAGAAGAAAGGTCCTAAATCAGTGACCCCAACTTGTTTCATTAAAAAAAAAAAAAACAAAGAAAAAAAAGGCAAACTAAATTTAAAGAAGAAAAAAAAAAAAAAAATTAAAACAAAAAAAAAAAAAAAAAAAAAAAAAAAAAAAAAAAAAAAAAACCACCCCAGGAGAAACAAATTGAAGAAAAGAAAGCAAAATCATATTTATGAATCTGTTCCTAGTCTGATCAGATGAAAAAAAAGTCACAAGACACAAATTCCGGTATTAGAAATGAAGGAAGTGACATTGGTAGATTTAGCTGATAGGATAATCAGAGATACTTATGAACAATGTTACACAAATAAATTGACATCTTCTACAACTTTGATGAAATGAACAGATACTTTAAAAGACACAAATCACCATATTGACTCCAGAAGGAATAATCTGAATGACTCTATTATAGTAATTGAATTTGTAATTAAAAATTTTCCCACAGAGAAAATTCCAGACTCAGGTGGCTTTACCAGTGATTAAAATGAACATTTAAGGAAGAAACACTAACTCTTTCAGAGAATTTAAAAAAAGGAGAAATGGTTCCAAGACTTTCTATGAGGCC
The DNA here is from genome assembly GCA_004027295.1 of Dolichotis patagonum. Classification (NCBI taxonomy): domain Eukaryota; kingdom Metazoa; phylum Chordata; class Mammalia; order Rodentia; family Caviidae; genus Dolichotis; species Dolichotis patagonum. The sequence goes on along the minus strand of PVJX010011646.1, from coordinate 9,011 downwards.
TATATTATCCTGATATACAAACAATCCCTAAAACAAACAAATCAATAAATTAGACAAACAAAATTAAAACACTTTTGAAAAAACATGAAAAAACAAGCAATCTATTGGAAAAAATCTTTGCAAAATATCCCTTATAATGGGGTTGTATCCAGAAAACATAAGAAATCTTTAAAGCTTAATAATTAGAAAATAGGTGCTTTACCAAGGAAGATAGTACTGGCAAAAGAAAGATACTTAACTACACTACTCAGTAGGGAGACACAAATGAAAACCACAGTGAAGGTGGGTGTGGTGGTGCATACCTGTAATCCCAGCATTCTGGAAGGCTGAGGCAGGAGGATTTCACTTGGACAATTTGGCAAGACCCTGTCTCAAGAAAAGGCTAGGGGTGCTAATGATATAGTTCAGCACAAGAACCCTGGGTTCAACTGCTAGAACCAAAACCAAAATAAAACCCAAACAAACTGAAACCCCAGGTGATACTACTACATATCAGTGAGAATGGTAAACATTAAAAAAAAAAATTGATCATACCACGTTTGGCAAATATGTGATACAACTGGATTTTTCATACGTTGCATGTGAGAATGTAAAAAGTTATAAAACTCTAATAGGTAGATTCTGAAAAAGTTAAATACCTGCCACAAGGTATAGCCAACCCCTTCCTTAGTACTTATTTCCCCACAATGAAAGCATATGACCCTGAAAAGCCCTGCAAACCAATGTTCACAGCAGGTTTATTTTTAATAGCTGAAACTGGAAACAACCCAAATGTCCATCAACAAATGAATGTATAAACAACCTGTGGTAAATGTAGACAATGGAATGTAATTCAGCAATAAAATGAACTAGTGACACATGCCACAACATGGATGCATCTTGAAGTAATTATGCCGAGTGAAAGAAGTCAGACAAAAAGGAGCACGTAATTTATGATTTCATTTATATAAAATTCTAGAATATACAGAAAACACAGCAGTGGTTGCCTGGGGACAGAATGACTGTAAGAAGTGCTAGGTGGGAGGGGCTACAAAGGGGTATAAGAAAGCTTTGTAAAGTGATGGATGTGTTTATTACCTTCATTATGATGATAGTCATATGCAAATATATATGCCAAATGATGATACATATGCAAATAAAGAAGCAAAAATTCTGCATAATTTTTACCATGTAATTGGGGCAGTTTAAAAGGTATTCCTGAGCTGGGCATGGTGGCACATGCCTAGAATCTCAGCTACTATGGAAGCTGAGGGAAGAAAGATAACAAATTTGCGATCAGTCTGGGCAACTTAGTGAGACCTTGTCTCAAATTCATGGAAAAATTTCATGAATTTTTTCATGAAAAAATGCTGAGGGTATAGCTCAGTGATCCCTGGATTCAATTCCCAGCACCCCCCCCCCAAATTTCTTACACAAACTCATATACATACTTACAAACTCAGAAAAGATAAATAGGAAATTCAAAAAAGATATAACTGCAATCATTAATGATATGAAATATATGTAACTTCATTAGTAATTAAAGAATTAAAAATTAAAATAAGATCCCTTATTTCATCCACAAAATGGGCAAATAACACAAAAAAGATACTTTTTGCCAAAAAAAAAAAAATTAGGAAGGAAATGCTTATTTTTATACAGTGCTGAAGATATAGAATGAGTATGCCCTTTGGCCCAGTGATGCTCTTTGGGGAACCGATACATGTAATTTCTGTTTTGTTCTGTTTTAGTTTAGTGCAGGAGATGGGGTGTAAGCAGGTAGACCACAGAATAGCTGTGAGAAAAGTGACAGGAAATGTAGTTTCTTTAACCCATGAGTATGGACTTGTTTGCAGCTTATGTTTTATGTGGAGTAGATAATTTTGGGTAATTGTTATGGTTGATACATTGTGCCAACTTGAGCAGTTTAGAAATTTAACTGAGAAACTCACCAGGGAGCCAAGGTTCTTCCTATGTAAATAGCCTTAGTCTTTGCAAAGGAGGGCAAGGAGATCTTGTGAGTGCTACATCTGCCCAGGAGCAGAGAGGGCAGCTTGTGTACAATATAAGAGAGGAAAAGAGGCTTGTTTTCTCTCTTTTGGCTCTGGCTGCTGCCTTGAAGTGCTGCCCCAGTGCCATGCTACCCTGCATGCCAGCTGATTATGGCCTAAAACCTCCACAAACTATAAGCTAAATAAACTTTTCCTTCCTTCATTTTAGGTGTCAGGTGTTTTGTCCCAGCAATAAGAGAAAAGTAACCAAGGCAGTAATTTTTTATTTCCTTCTTTTTGCTTATCTGCATTTCTATTTTTTTTGAAAATTATATCACTTTTGTTTTATTTTTATTTTTTCTTTTTGGTACCAGGGATTGAACTCATGACCTTATGCTTACCAGGCAAGCACTTACGCCGCTGAGCTAAATCCCTGGCTCCTCACTTTTGTTATTATTGGTAAAGAGAGATGAAACCACTATGGTTTGTTTGTATGTGGAATGCCTCTCAAAGGCCCAGATTAGTATAGGCTTGATCCTGCCAAGTATGGTGGGCCACTCCTATAATTCCAACTGTCTGGGAGCCTGAGACAGGAGGATCACCACAAATTTGAGGCCAGCCAGGACAACTTAATGACTTGGAGAGACTCTGTTTTAAGAAATTAAACAACAACAACAACAACAACAAACAACAACAAAATCCAACCTTGGTCCTTAGGGTAGTGCTATTAGGAGGTGATGGTACCTTTAAGAGGTGGGGCCTAGTAGGAGGTCCCTGAGGATGTGTCCTTGAAGGGGATTGTGAAACCCAGCCCCTTGTCCTGTGTCTGCCACAGGCTTCTGGCATGACATGCTGCCTCATCACAGGCCCAAAGCAACAGAGCCAAGCAATCAAAAGCTGGAGGCTTCACAACTGTCAGCCAAAAGAAACCTTTTTTCTCTATAAGTTGATTATCTGTTGTATTTTATAAGTCATAGCTGAGTAACGCAGAAACTATTTACATTATTTAAAATCTAATCATAAAATACTACAAGAAAAAATGGTCACCCCCCTCCCCCCGGAAATTACTTGATAACAGGAATCAAGAAACTTTAAGCCTATTTTTTAAAATTTTCTTTCTTTTCTTTCCTTTCCTTTCCTTTCCTTTCCTTTCCTTTCCTTTCCTTTTCTTTCTTTCTTTCTTTCTTTCTTTCTTTCTTTCTTTCTTTCTTTCTTTCTTTCTACTGAATGTAAACTGCAATTATGTAGAGAAATACACTGATACCTTCTCTAACCACTGCAACATATTTGCAAGCTACAAGTTCTTTGAAAGCAGTTGAGCTCCATATAAAACATGCAGAAAAATTTAAAAATGTAGATAATTAGAAAACAATCCAGTTTCAAAATTCTTTTATAAAATGGACTGTATGCACAAAATATTTAAATAGAAGCTAGTGAAAAATTACAACACTTAACAAAAGTTCAGTTTTGGAATCATATGACCCCAATATCACTAAAAACAAAGCCAAAAAACCCCCAAAAAATCCCTATAAAACTTAGCCTCCTATTATATAAGTGAATATATCAGTGCACCCATAGATCTATCATGGTGCAAAATAACTTATGACCTATTTTGATTAGAGCAAATAATATACTCACACTACTGTGTGAAATAATATATAGAATTATATCAACACAACATGTATTTTTAAAAAGTCAAATTACAAATAGGTAATCCAGAGATCTACTTTAACAGTGAGTTTCTATTTATATTTTAGGATATGTTTTCTGTTTGTGTACTTTCTAGGGAAATAGACATAACATTTTGATATGATTTACTTATATATATTTGGACATGAGAAATGTTCAAAGGTTTTTGAGACTTATAGCTATAACTGAGAATTTTGTACATTTACAAGATTTAACCCAATATGCATTATCATTTTGCCATGTTTCTATAAAAGATCATATAAAAATGAAGACAACTGAAATTCTGTACTTATACTCTCCTTTTGAGTTTTTGTATATTTTCTGAAGTTATAGGAATCACAAAATGCTATCTTAAATTATCCACCTAGGGATTCACCTTAGTGTTAGTTTCTTTATCTGTTTTAAGGTAATTAGAAAATTAAAGGAGTTGTGACATTTATTACATACATGTTTTTGCTCCCATGTGAATTCTTTCATATATTTCAATGCATTGAGAAAAATAAGCTCATTTCTTTAAGTCAAGTAATTCTGCATGTTGTAAACTATGATTCAGAACAATGAAAATGGAAATCATTTGAAATACGCCTTTTAATGAAAGAATATCTCAATTTAATTTGTATTTTTAACTTTCCTTTTTGTAATTCTTTTTTGTTTGTTTGTTTTTGTTTTGAGACAGGGTCTTGCTATGTAGTTCAGACTGGCCTTGAATTCACTGTGTAGCCCAGGCTAGTCTCAGACTCACAGTGATCTTCCTACCTTGACCTCCCAAGTGCGGGGTTACAGTCATGTGCCACTTCCTTCAGCTCCCTTTTTTAACATGACATGCAATTTGTTCCCATTTTTAGGAGAAAGCTAAGTTGCCAATAAATGGAAAATACCTTTTCATGTGTGGTACAAAGTACACTGTATCAGTCAGATTCATTTTAGCAGCAATCTTTTTTCCCCCACTTTTTATAAATCCAGTCCTCTGCACTTATGGTGCACCTATAGAGAAAAAAAGATAAATGTATAATTATAGGAGTACAATTAAACACTAGCTAAGAATGGTCATGGTGGCGCACACCTGTAGTCTTAGCTACTTGGGAGGCTGAGTTGGGATCACTGGAGCACAGGAATTCAGGCCCAGCCTGGGCAACACAGCAAGACCTCACTTCTATGAAAAAAAATGAAGTCATAACTGGTATCATAGTAGTTTTAAATTTACAAATGTGATATTACGAAGTTGAAATTTTATCTTTATCTATAGATAACAAACATAAAAGATTAGATTTTTCATAGCCAAAACACGGGCTACTCTTTCACAAGCAACACTAGGAAACAAAAGTGTCATTTGATTTCAGAATCTATATTGATGCTTCCAGTAGTTTGTTAGCATCCAGGTTAACTCAATAGAAGCCACCAGTAGACAGGACTAACCTTATAGCTGCGGTAATGCAACTGATTCTCTGTCAGTAAGGCTTACATTTTCAATTGCTTCTCTAACAGGCATGATGGTTTGCATTGATTTATATAACTTCTCTCTTCTAAGTTTTCCTATAACCAATCTCCCAATTTTTTGAGGGGGATGTTTATTTTTAAATTACCTATTAAAGAAATAAATGACATATAGATATATATGATAATTAAAATATCTATAGTCCTATCCAGGACAAGTCACATTAACAATTGTCATATTTTTTCCACATATATTTATTTCTTCATGCCTATTTTTCTTTTGTTATATAGCTGAGATCTACATACAATGTTATAATCTATCTGTATTAAGTCTAACTCTGTATTATATGCATTTTGCCTTGTTACCAAACACTGTTCACAAAGATTATTTTAATAACTGCTTGCTGTCTAGCTGTTGGAATAGTCACAATTCATTCCCCAATAATTCTTCATAATTGGAAACTAAGACTATATTTAAACTTTTATTGTGATTCGAACAGTTGCATTATGTATTTGGAAGACCTTTGTCAATATTACTTATGTATAGTTTGGGCACTTTCTTTGTGACAGATTTCTAGAAGTAGAGTTACTGGGTCAAAGAATACAGTCATTTAAATTTATGTATATTTGAATAAATTTTAGTTGTTTGACAAACTTTGGAGAAGGTGGCCTTATAGGTAACAAAACAAAATGACGAGAAAAAAATTACTGACTTTTATTTTCATACTTTTCTTGATGAAGATACCCCAAATCTTTCATGCCTGTAATTATAAACTGCACTTTTTCATTATTTTTGTTATTTCCTCTGATTCTTTCTGTGGTTGTGGAATGTTTTACATTAACCAGTAGCTAAATCCTTTATAGATTCAGCATCACATTTTATTCAAGCATTCATCAATCAATAGCTGCAATGTCTGCCTTGCTATTGTAGTCACTGTAGCTTCAATAAACTAAAATATTCTTTATTAAATACCAGCTAATTTCTAAGAAAGTAGGGCATTTATTAACATCTTCATGCCCTGACTAATTTTAAATATAGGAAATGTTGACTCCTAGAAAACACTTTCCTCCTGCTAAACTCATGCATGCTTACTGTTATCTTCCTTTCAAATGTTTATTCATTTTTATATCATTTTCTTAAAATGTATATTCTCTGCATTTTTTGCTGCACATCCCTACAAATGTTCTAAAATGAATTCCCTAAGACGTCTAGGAATCAGCCCCACTGACCACTGTACAATACATTCCTGAAGTTCACCTACTGAGTTTAGAGGATGTCTCCTTTCTACTATTTCACCATTCTCTGCCTTTCTTCATACATTGTCTCTTTATCCCATGAAACTGTCTTCTCCTGTTTTTCCAAATTTTTCTGCTATAATCCCTAGATGAAAGTGTTCCTCTAAGATGTGCTAAGCCCTCTGTGTGACTGCAAGCTGGTAACCTAACTGCTGTCAATGCAATGGTTTTAAATAACACCATGTCACTATGCTGCCCTGATCTCTGTTCTGAGCCCCTGTGCCATATTTTACAATGTCTGTTTGACTTCTCCTCTTCTTGGCTCACATACTCCTCATATCAACTTCTACTCTTCCCTTTCCCTGTCCCTCACATCCAATTTATCTCCAATTCTGCTTCAAGTATTTCTTTGTGTACATTTTTCACTTTCTATTTCTGTGACATTCATTTTTCTCTCTCTTCTATTTCAGTCTCTATCTTTTCCTATTTAAAAAACACTATTACCATAATAATCTTTCTAAAGCACAGTTAAGATAATATCACATCTCAACTCAAAATCTTTCAAAGTTTCTCACCTTCCTATAGTATACATAACTTTACCTAACACTCAAAGTTGGCTTCAAGAACTACTCTAACCTAAATTCTAAAACTCAATTTAAAAAAGAATTACTATTCTATATGTAATCATATGTACAAATACTTTGCATTTCATTTCACATTCTGTCTTTGCTTCTGTTGTTTCCTCTGTCTACAACATCTAAATTGCAATCATTCTTACAGGCTAGCAAATGTTACTTTTTCTATAAAATCTATGATTTTCTCTGTTGGCTTCAGTTTTAAAACATAGGTATTAGTACTTAATGGATGTGAAGTGCTTCTTCAGTGTAAGGGATATGTCTAAGTCCGTGTTTAACTGATCCTTGTGTCTTCTGTCATCTTTTTAAAAAACTGCTTTATTGAGATGTCTTACATACATAATCTACTCATTTAAAGTGAACAGCTCAATGGTTTTTAGTATATCACAGATACATGCAACACTCATCAGTTATTTTTAGAACACTGTCAGCACCACAAAAAGAAACTGTATCGTTTAGCCATCACCAATCTATTTCTTCCATTTCTATACAAACAATAACCTGCTTACTGTATCTACAGATCTCCTATTCTGGATACTTCATAAGAACAGACTATATGGTCTTTGGTAACTGGTTTCTTTCACCTAAATTATGTTTTCGAAGTTCATCTGGCGTACAGCATGAATCACTGTTTCACTTCTGGTTACTGGCAAATAATGTTTCACTATATGAATATAACATGTTTTGCTTATCCACTCATCAGCTGACAGGCATTTGAACTCTTTCTTCCTTTGACTGCTATGATTAATGCTGCTATAATTATCTGTGCACAAGTTTTTGTGTGGACATGTATTTTCATTTCTTTTGAATATACTCCTATGAGTGGAATCTCTGGGCCCCATAGTATTTTTTATGGTGCACATACTTCATAAAAATCTGTTGAAACCTCTTCTCTTCCATTTCAGTCTTAGAACTGAAAATGATTAATTCAAATTCATTCTCCTCCCACCACCAAACAAGGATATTTTTCCAAGAGGATAACATTTTAAGAACTGAAATGATATGCACAGAAACATTTTACTCCCTCTCCTTAACCTCTTACAATCTCAAGTATTACATTAATAGTGATAACTTAGAACTGTGCCAAGAATGTAGTCTTTCAGGTCTTGGGCCCTTGGGCCAACTAAACAATCTGGCTAGCTTAAAGTAGATTTCATCAGAGACATGCAACTGGAATAATGTTCTTCACTCTTTATTCTTAGAAGTGGAAAACTTCCAACACAGTAATCAAGTAAATTATGTTTTACACACAATATAACTTAAGAAAGAATAGTTGGTAGAGTTTCCCTCTTCCAAGAAGTGTTTGAGAAAGATGATTCATGGAGGATTTTAGTTCCCTTTCAATGTTTCACCTCTAGAATACCAAAGCAGAAGCCAACTAATGTGAACACTTCAGCCTTGAGAGGAAGAGTAAGAATTAGAATGTTTCAAGAGGGAAACAATTTTACAGACAGTTATTTCAATATCTTTCTTTCTTTTTCTTTTTTTTTGTGTGTGTGTTTACACTAAATTTCAGGAAAATTAAGTGTTACATCACACCTGCAGAGCAGTGTTACCTACAACTGAAACCCAGGAGTTCTGATTTTCCACTCGGGAAGACTTTCCCCTGAATTAAGACTGTCCAAGTCAGTCTTCAAAACACCAAAAATTGCTGTTTTGGAGGGTAGTAAAGAAAATTTAATTTAAGATTGGATTTCTGTGTCATTATTTCTCCCAAGGAACTTTGTACCACTTAAATATACAGTGGTGGATTTGATTCTTATGAGGGCTGGAAAACGCTGGCAGTGTAGCTGAGTAGTACAGAACTTGCTTAGTATGCACAAAGCCCTGAGTTTAATCTTCAGTACCACAAACAAAACAAAACGGTATAGGGCAGTGGAGGCAAACCTTAAGCACATGTGCTATAGCCACCTGCTTCTTACCATTGAAAGCTCTCAAAGGCTGGCCTTGAAACAAGGCAGATTGCTGTAGCTGCTGGTTTCAAACAGGAGCCTAAAGAGAATTCTTTCTGTGGTCTGTTGGCCATTTCAGAACTTTGGAAATGTAA
>PVJX010011645.1:0-52777 GCA_004027295.1 Dolichotis patagonum | reverse complement strand
TATAAATACCTCGATGTGATCATTCTTTATAGCTGAGTAGTACTCCATTGTATAAAAATGCCACAACTTTTTTATCCATTCCTCAGTTGATGGGCACTTAGGTTGTTTCCAAGATCTGGCTATTACAAATTGTGCTGCTATAAACATGGGTGCACATATATCACTGTGGTATGATGTTTTCAGTTCTTCTGGAAATATGACTAGAAGCGGAATAGCTGGGTCAAATGGGACTTCCATACCCAGCTTTTTGAGGAATCTCCAGACTGACCTCCACAGTGGTTGCACCAGTCTGCACTCCCACCAACAGTGTAGAAGAGTTCCTTTTTCCCCACAGCCTCTCCAACACTTGTTGTTGGTAGTATTTTCTATCTTAAATTACATCTTCTTTCTGTTTCTTTTTTTTTTTGTACCAGGGATCGAACTCAGTGCTTATGATGCTGAACTAAATGCCCAGCCCCAATAATTAATCTTCTTTACACATTCATTGATGGATGGATATTTGGGCTATTTCCTATATTTAGCTATTACAAACTTGCTGCTATAAACATGGGTGTGTACATATTCTTGTGGTATGATGCTTTTAATTTTTTTGGGAAGATACCAAGAAAGGGAATAGCTAAGGGCCAGGGATATGGCTCAGTGGCATACATTCCTGCCTAGAAAGCCCAAGGTCCTGAGTTCAATTCCTGGTACAAAAAAAAAAAATGCCCAAAGTTAAGGAAGAAAAGAAAGGGAATAGCTGTGTCCAGTGGAACCTATTGTCCTAGTTTTTTTGAAGAATCTTCACACTGCTTTTCACAGTGATTGCACCAGTCTACATGCCCATCAACAGTGGAGAAGGGTTCCTTTTTCCCCATAGCCCCTCCAGCATTTGTTCTTGCTTGATTTCTTCATGATAGCCATTCTCACTGGGGTGAGATGGGATCTCAGCATTGTTTTAATTTGCATCTCTTGAATGACCAATGATGTTGAGCATTTTTTCATGTATTTATTTGCTATTTGTGTTTCTTCCTCTTGAGAAGTGTGTGTTCATCTCAGATGCCCATTTTTGGATTGGGTCTTTGAATTTGGTGGGGGGGGTCTGATTTTTTTCACTTCTTTATATGTTCTAGATGTTAGTCCTTTGTCTGAGGGACAGTTTGCTAGAATTTTTTCCCATTCTGTGGGTTGTCTTTTTGTTTTGTATTGTTTTGTTTTGAAGATAGTAGAAATACAACAGAACAAGACAGAACAAAGCCAATTGAGACAGTGCAGTGAATTTGGTACAGAACTTCACAGCACATTACCGGGATAACAGTAATAGGTACCATAGTATATCTCATTATCTTCACAGTAGTTGTCTAGTCAATTAAGTATAGCAAAATCAAACCAAAGACAGAACATTATAAAATCAATCAACAGAGAATATTGAATAGAGTAAAGCAATTAATCATAATGAAGTAAAACTGAAAAACAACACTTGCTTTCAAAGAGAAGATAGAGGAGACCCCCCCCCATATTTGATATGTTGCATATGTCATCCTGCCAAGAGATGCTCAGACCTCTGTCCCCAATTGATAATGGGAAGGGTGTATTGGGGATGTTTGATTCCAAGCCTGCACACCTGTAGGCTCAAGAGACACTACAGTGTCTCCTCCTGGCTCATGCCAGAAGAAGGTGCTTACCAAGAGGGCAGGCGAATTGCTTCTTTGTGCAGGCTCCTGGGTTCCACCATGGCCGTGGCCGGATCTCAGGCAGTTCTCTGGTTCTCCTCTTGGCTACTGCTGGAGGGAGATACTTACCAAGAGGGTGGGCGAATTGTTTCTTTGTGCAAGCTCCTGGGTTCCACCACAGCCATGGCCAAATCTTGGGGGCCACCCTGTGGTTCTCCTCTTGGCTCACACTAGAGGAAGGTGCTTAGCATGAGGGTGGATGAATTGCTTCTTTGTGCAGCCTCCTGGGTTCCACCATGGCCATGGCCAGATCTTGGGGCCACTCTCTGGTTCCTGTGGGTTGTCTTTTTGCTCTGTTGGTGATTTCTTTTGATGTGCAAAATCTTTTTAATAAAATGAGATCCTAGATGTTGATTCTTTGAAGTGTTTCCCCATACTGTTTAGGTTTTATTCACAAAGTCTCTGTCTACCCCTATTTTTTACCAACTTTCTCTTCTAATAGATTTAGTGTTTTTGTTTTAATATTTAGACCTTTGATCCATTTTTACTTTAGTGTGTGGTGATAGACATGGGTTTAATTTTAGTTTTCAACATGTAGAGAGGGAGTTTTTCTAGCACCACTTATAAAAGAGACTATCTTTCTTCCAGTAAGCATGTTTAGCCCCTTTTGTCAAAGGTAAGATGACTAAATGTGTTTGTAGTTGTGTCTGCATCATTTAATCTGTTCTACTGGTCCTCGGGTGTGTTTTTTTGGTCACTACCATGCTGATTTTATCATTGTAGCTTTGTGGTATAATTTCAAGTCAGGGATTATGATGCCTTCTGCCTTGCCTTTGTTATCCAGGACTGCCTTTGCTATTCTGGGTCTCTTCTGTCTTCAGATGAATTTGAGGAATGTTTTCTATAGTTCTGTAAGGTATGTTAATGGTATTTTGATTGGGATTGCATTAAATCCGTGTAACAGTTCTGGGAGTATGGCCATTTTCATTATGTTGGTTGTTTCTATCCATGAGCAACGGATCTCTTTCATTTTCTGATATCCTCTTTGATCTTCTTTTTCAGAGTAATTTTCAACATATAGATCTTTTACTTCCTTTGTTAGATTTGAAGCTTGTAATTCAAATTAATTAATTAATTAATTAATTAATTAATTTATTTATTTTTTATACTGGGGATTGCAGTCACCCCATAACTGCCAGGCAGGTGGTTGTGCCGCTGAGCTAAACCCCAGGCCCCTGTAGTTCAAGTTTGAAGTTTTAAGTTCACTAGACATTGTTTCCTGCATGGTTTATCTCCTCAGTCACTGCCCAAAGGACTCTGAGAAGTTGTAGGAATATGCAGGCGCAGACACAAGGCCCAGCTTCTTCTCCAATGTTTTGGAAAGGGACTATACATCACAGGGCAGAGCCCCGTGCTCCTCTGTGCCACCTGGACAGAGCCCGGGGCAAGTGACCTCCTGGGGTATCCACTTGGGAATCCTTTATTAGATTGAGTGTTAAGTATTTCATTTTTTTGGTTGCCATTGTGAAGAGTATGGTTTCCCTAATTTTTCTCTCAGTGAATTTGTTCTTTGTGTATAGGAATGCTGTTGGTTTTGGAATGTTGACCTTGTATCCAGCTACTAACTTTGTTTATTCTATTAAACTTGTTTATTAATTCTGGAAGTCCTTTAGTAGAGTTTTGGGGGGTCTTCTACATAAAGTATCATGTCATCTTCAAATAATGATAGTTTAACTTATTCCTTTCCTATCCTTATTCCTTTTATTTCTATCTCTTGTCTAATTACTCTGACTAATGTTGCCAGAACAATATTGAATAGGAATGATGATAGTGTCTTATTTCTGATTTTAGAGTGGAAGCTTTGTTTTTCTTCATTTTCTTCAAATTGATGTTGGCTGTCAATTTGTCAAAGATGGCTTTTATCAGATTGAGATAAAGATCATCTATTCTGATTTTCTGTAGGATTTTTATCATGAATGAGTGCTGCACTTTGTCAAAAGCTTTTCTGCATCTATTGAGTTGATCATTTGGTTTTTGGCCTTTGGCTCTGTTGACACACTGTATTACATTTATTGATTTGCATATGTTGAATCATCCCTGCATTCCTGGAATGCATGTCATGGTGTATAATCTTGATGATTTGCTGCATTCTGTCTGCTAGTATCTTATTGAGGATTTTTGCATCTATGTTCATTGGGAGATAGGCCTTTAGTACCCTTTTTGATTGGGTCTTTCTTTGGTTTTGGTGTCAGGGTAATGCTTGCCTCCAGGAATGAGTTAGAAAGTATTGCTTCCCTTTTAGTTTCATTAAAGAGTTTGAAGCATATTGACATTGAATCCTCTCTAAATTTCTTGTAGAATTCAGCCGTGAATCCATCAGGACCCAAGCTTTTCTTTGTTAGTAAGTTTTTAATTACATTTTTCAATCTCATTGACTGATACTGGGTTATCAGAATTTTTATATCTTCTTGGTTCAGCTTTGGCAATTCATACTGTCCATTTTTTCTGTGTTTTCCATCCTGTAAGAGTAAAGATTTTCAAAGTAAGTATTGATGATCTGAATTTTCAGAGGACCTGTAGTGATTTCACTATTTTCATTGCTTAATGCATGAATTTGAGTCTTTTTCTCTTTTTGATAAGGTTGGCTAAGAGTTTATCAATTTTATTCTTTCAGAGAACTATTTGATTCATTAATTCTTCATATTGTTTTCTTGGTCTCCATTGCATTAATTTCCACTCTGATCTTTATAATATCCTCTCTTGTATATAGGCTTTAGGTTTGTCTTGCTCTTCTTTTTCTAGCAGCTTAAGGTATAATGTTAGATTTATCTGTGCTCGTTCTGTTTTCCAGATGTGAGAATTCACTGATTTAAATTTCCCTCTTAGGATTGCTTTTATTGCATCCCCTAAGTTCCAGTATGTTATATCTGCATCCTCATTTAGTTAGATACTGTTTAATTTCTTTTTTTTTTTATTGGTACCAGGGATTGAACTCATGACCATGCGCTTACAAGGCAGGTGCTTATGCCGCTGAGCTAAATCACCAGCCCCCTGTTTAATTTCTTTATTTTATCTGTGATTGGTTATTTTAGAGGATGTTATTTAATTTCCGTATGCTTATGGAGTTTTTGCAGTTTCTTTTGCCATTAATTTGCAATTTCATTGCACTATGGTCAGATAATATGCATGTGTTAGTTTCAGTTCCTTTGTATTTACTTAAGCATGTTCTGTGGGATAGTATATGGTCTGTTTTAGAGAATGCCCCATGAACAACTGAGAAGAGTGTTTATTCTGCTGATGTTGGGTGGAATACTCTGAAAACATCTACTAAGTACATTTGTTCACAGGTTTGGTCAGTACTGATATTTGCTATTTTTTGTCTTAGTTGATCTGTCTCTTTGCAACAATGGGATATAATGGTCTCCTATTTCAATTATGTTATTGCTTATTTGTTTTTTATGTCTATTAAAATTGTCTTATATAGTTGGATACTCCTGTATTTGGTGCATACTTATTTATGATTGCTGTCTTTTCCTCTTGAAATTTTCTCCTAACAGGTAGTAGTGACCTTTTTTTTTAATTTGTTTTGATCATTCTCGGTTTGAAGTTCCCATTGTCTGTAAACAGAATAGCTACCCCTGCTTTTTTCTGGGTTCCTGTTGCATGAAAGTCCTTTGACTTTCAGTCTATGAATTTCCTTTTGAGGTAAATGTGGGTTTTTTTTTTAAATTTTATTGTAAAGAGGGTAAAATTAAACACAACAAAACAGAACATAAGAAAGCAATGTAAGAGATATAGATTTCAAAGTAAGACAACCGGAGATATTCACTATCTATCATATTGTCTCTTGTTATCTTCCAAATAGTTGTCCATATCTTCACATATAGTGAATTCATACAAAAAAACATAGTATAAAACTGATCCGAACAGGATGATGAAAGCATTTTAGGTCTTCAAGACCAGACAATAAGAAAGTCAATAGTGGCTATCATAGTGTCTCTCATTCTCTTCAAAATAGCTGTCCATACCCTCACATATATTGAAATTAAAACAAAACAAAACAGACTAAAATTACTCTGAACAAAGAATAACAGAATTACTGGTTTTCACATCATGATGCTATGAAATCAGCACTGGGTACCTTAGTGTCTTTTTCTTAAAAGTAGTTGTTCATTTCATCATGCAGTATATAAACAGTTCTCATAAACTGTAAGTTCTACGCATGCATGAGTCTCTACATGTATTTCTGTCCTTTCTGTATTAGAGGGGAAGACAAAACAAAGCAAGACAAACCAAAAAAAAAAAAATTTCCTAGAAAAACATTAAATGAAAAAGTCATATCAAACCACAATATAAGGTGATCTACAATGGTTACTATGATGTCTCTTGTTATCTTCAATGGAATTGTCTATATCATCAGGCATAGTATAATTAAACACAGCAGTACATAACAATATTAATAAAAACAAAACATTGGAGGCATTGTAAGACTTTAAAAGCAGGTAATAGGGGCTGGGGATTTAGCTCAACGGCATAAGCACCTGCCTTGCAAGCATGTGATCGTGAGTTCATCCCCAGAACTGATTTAAAAAAAAAAAAAGGCGGGTAATAGTCAAACCAGAGTGGGTATCCTAGTGAATCTTGTCATCTTCAGTGTAGTTGCCCATACTTTCAGCCTTGATACTATCAATCATAACAGATTTGAATAAAATCAGTCAATACAAAACAGCGATCTAACAAACCAGATTCAAATAAGATCAGTCATAATAAGACTGTGTAAGTTATACAGGGCTTCAGATTAAGTTAATAGGAAGTTAAGGATGATTACTGTAATATATCCTGCTATTTTGGGGAAAGCTGTCTGTGCCCTTAATTTCAGCACAAGTAGACAAACTGGAACAGAATATAATCCATCTAAACAGAGTGGTGAGAATAATGTGGATTTTAAATCTTATTACCCTATTAACAATATTCTCTGCCTTCCTTTTTTAGACAATTCCTCCCCTTTCACTCCCACAAGCTGCATTACACATTTTGGATCCCGCCAACTCCCTCAGTTTTTAGATTGAGGGGACAACCTGCTATTTACCTAAGTGGTTCCAAACCTTCTCATTCCTGGACTTGATCGCAAATTGTATTCCTTTACCTACAAAAGCCTCAAGGTTTTCCTATGTTGTAGCTGAGTAGTTCTCTACTGCACAAAAGTATCATGTCTTTCCAACCTATCTGCAGGTGCTGGACGAGTTGCCCCTATTTCTCTCTGGTTTCCTGTTGCAGAGACCATTGTTTTCTCATACTTGACTTTTGGTCTGTAAACCCTCTTTCAGGTTAATTATATTTCCTATACAGAGCATCTCGATGGAGCCTATCTCCTGATCTACTCTGCCTGTGTTTCTTTTTGTTAGTGTATCAAGGCCATCTATGTTAGAGATTGTAGCCAACCTTCTCTGCCTCATTCCTGCTATGCTATTTTTCTGCCATTGGTTATCTACTTTTTGTCCTTCATTCCACTGTCTGCTCTGTTCATTGAGGCCTCTCTGCCACTATTCCTGAAATCCTGGTATTTTTTTTCTCTCTCTCTCTAAATGTCCTTCAGTATTTTTTGTAGGGTTGGATTGGTGGTCATGAGTTCCCCCAGTTCCTCTTTGTCATAGAAGCATCTTGTTTCTCCATTAATTTCTAGAGATAGTTTTGCAGGGTACATCAATCTGGGTTAGGTGTTATTTTCTTTCAGGGCTTGGAATACTTTGCTCCAAGCTCTTCTTGATTTCATGGTTTGTGTCAAGAAGTCTGTTGTGATTTTGACAGGTTTTCTTTTATAGATGATCTGTTTCTTTTCTCTGATGGTTTTTAATGTCCTGTTCTTGTGATGAATTTCTGGAATCCTGATTAGATATGTCTGGGTGTAGCTCTGTTTTGGTTGTAGGTAGCTAGAGTTCTGTATGTGTCATACACCTGAGTATATTTCCTTTTCCTATGTTTGGGAAGTTTTCCTTAATTATTTCTGTGAATAGCCTTTGTATTTACTTTGTGTTTATCCCTGCTTCTTGACTCACATTTTTTATTCTTAAGTTATCCTCTTGTCATCGTCTAGCCTTTTGTATTGTTATTGCCTGTTTCCTTGTTATTTTTAAGAGATCTTTCTTTTTACGATCACACATTGCAAACCTGTCTTCAAATTTTGTTAATCTAGCTCTAGTTTCTTTCCGGCAATTCTGCCAGCTTTCGATGGAGTTTTTAATTTCCTGGTAATCTCCTTGAGTCTGTTTCATGTATTCTAGGTTTTTTTTATATTCTTCATCGAACATGTCTCTCCTTTTTTTGTGTTCCTCCATTCTTCTGTCTGTGTCTTTTGAGAGGTGCTTAGCATTTCTTTTGTTAATCTTCCTATATATTGATTTACTTGTATTACTATTTCAGTTTTGAGCTCGTCTATAATATCATGAAGATATTTTTTTATGTCAGCTGATGCCGTGTCCGATATTGCATGTTTGCTGCCCTCAATCTCTTCTGTATTTACCTCTCCTGGACCAATATTCTCAGAGTTGGGGGTTTGGGGCTTTTTCTTATTTCTTTCTCTTGTCATATTTCTGGTTTCTTTCATACAGGTGTATGGTGGAGGTCCCAGCCCCTTTCCTTATTGGTTATGGTTCTTCTTAAGTGTGCTGGCTAGGGATTTCTGCCCTCTCCACTTTGCTGTTGGTCATTGAGGTACAAGCAGGGGTGGTGTAGATTGGGCCCTCCCTTCCAAGCCAGTCAAGCAGTGGAGGCCTTCACTACTTTAGTGTGTGTGGTGCAGAGGTAACTAGTTTGGCACAACTTCCGGGACAGTTTTGTCCCTGGCTATTGGGTCCCAGCCAGGGGCGTGACCCAGCCCAAGCAGATCCCATCAGTCTGCTCTGGGCAGGGAGCAACCAACTGAAGTCACTGCCATTCGTTGTTCAGGCCCGTCCTGCCCTGTTCCAATATGTTGTCCAATAGGTGGCCCCTTTCCCATGGGAGGGTCAAATTCCAAGCACTCACTGTGGGTTAGTGCAGGTCTCCGTGCCAGTTCTGTTCTGCATTGGGCTCGCCAATCCCTGACTTAAGTGTGACTGGGGCTCTGGCAGCAAGAGCGCCATGACCAAGAGTCTGAGCAGCTCCAGCTAGAGTGCCGTGGCTGCGAATCTAAGCAGTTTTGATTGTAGCACCGTGACTGCCAGTTTGACCAGCTCCTTTCCCTTTAGTTTCTTCCTGAGTCAAAAGGATCATTTTTATCTCTGTGTAGAATACCTTTCAGTAGTACTCCTTGTAGGGTTGATTTGGTGGACATAAACTTTTTCAGTTGCTCTTTGTCATGGAAATACCTTATTTCTCCATTAATTTTGAAAGGTAGTTTTGCAGAGTACATCAGTCTGGGTTGGAAGATGTTTTCTTTCAGGACTTCAGATACTTAACTCCAAGTTCTTCTTGTCTTGGAGCTTTGTATTGAGAAGTGTGCAGTGATTCTGATGGGCTTTCCTTGATAGGTGACCTATGTCTTTAACAGCTTTTAATCTGTTCTTGTGCTGCATTTCTGGAATCTTGATTATTATGTCTTGGTATAGTTTTATTTTGGTCATTGCTATTTGGAGTTCTATATGCTTTATTTATTTGTATGGCTAATTCTGTATCCACACTTGGGATGTTTTCTGCCGTTATTTCTGTGAAGAGTTTTTTTTTTTTTTAATGGTATTTATGCTGTCCCCAGCTTTCTCATTGACCAAATTCAATCTTATGTTATTCTACTTTACTTCATTTTGTAGCTGTTGGATTGATTTTTTATGGTCTCTTGCTGTTTTTAAGATATCTCTTTTCATGATCACTACCTGCAATTCTGTCTTCCAGATCTGAAATTCTATCCTCTCTGTTCAGTCTGCTGCATATACTTTCAATGGAGGTTTTAATATCTTGGATTTTTGTTTGGATCTGTTTTGTGGATTCCATTTCTTTCCTAATTTGTATGTTTTTTTGTTTCCATTATTTTTGTAAGCTCATCTGTTCTTTGATCTGTGTCTTCTATAGTATCTTTGATTTCAAGCATCATTTCTTTTTGTACCTGAGAGATTATTATCTCTGTGGCCATTTCCACTTGTTTTTTTTTACTTCTGTTGTTATCACAATGACTTTCAATTTTAGTTGAGTCCTGGGTGGGATGATGATCTGGGGCTCTGGGGTTGTATTTTATTCTGCATCTTGCCAATTTCTATTTTTTTAAATTTTGTTTTGTTTTCTATGTTGATGCTTGCTGCTTTGTTATGATACATAGCTTTATCGCTAGTATTGAGGCTTCCTTAGAAGATGGCTATTCTTCAGGGATGTCCTCTCGATGTAGATAGTTCTTTATAGCTATCCCAAGAGCCTACCTTCCCAATTTGTAAAGGATGCAGTGTTACTATTTGGCTCAGCCCCCAATCCTCTGGTACTGGGTTATGATGATCCTTAATACCCCACACAATCATAGTGTTATTTTACAGATTTGAAAAACTGTTCATAATATGTAGGACATCCTTGCTAAAGTAATACAGGTAGTAATAACAATAATCTGAAGTACAGCTTAACTACTGACAAAGTATAGTAACCATTAACCTGCTACCTCTATCCACAGGAATGAACTCTTAAAGGTTATATAACAAATTCAAACATATACTTTGCAATTGTGTGCAGTGACTTTCCCCTTAGTTGAGTTATTTTACCCTTCTTCCAGGACTAAAGGGAGTATTAAGATGGGTAGGGGACAAAAAAAAGCCATGAATGAGGTCAGACATAGTACAGTCGAGGCTGGGGTCAAAGGATGATCATCTGAGTTTTGGGAAACTGATGGTCACAGGAGGGAAAGAATGAACTAGAGGGCTGGGGATTTAGCTCAGTGGCTTAAGTGCTTGCCTGGTAAGTGCAAGGTCGTGAGTTCGATCCCCAGTACCAAAAAAAAGAATGAACTAGAATGTTAAGGTGTATTTAGAAAGGGCAGAGACAATGACTGTCACTTGAAAGTTTAATTCAGGAGGTAATTAGGAAAAAGAGAAAGAGAACCAATAGAAGAAAATGAAAAAGAAAGGTACGACACATCAACAGTGAAAAAAAGAAGGAAGAAAGAGAATGAAAAAAAGAGGTTTGGTGGTTTCTCTTGCTCTGAAAAAGATTTTTAATAAGATGAGATCCCAGTTGTTGATTCTTTGTGATAGTTCCTGTGTCACTGGGGCTTTGTTTATAAAGTCTTTGCCTAGACCAGTGTCTCCAAGAGTTCTACCTATTCTCTCTTCCAGCAAATTGAGTGTTTCTGTTTTAATATTTAGATTTTTGATCCATTTTTATTTTAGTTTAGTGCATAGTGAAACATATGGGCCTAGTTTTAATCTTCAGCATATGGAATGTCAGTTTTTCCAGCACCATTTATTAAAGAGACTGTCTTAATTCCAATGCAAGCATTTGGCTCCTTTGTCAAAGATAAGGTGGCTAAGTATGTCTTGAGTTGTTTCTGCATCTTTTAATCTGTTCCATTGATCCTCCAATCTGTTTTTTTGTTTGTTTTTCCCTTTTTTGTCAGTACCATGCTGTTTTTGTCAATAGTTTTGTAGTATAGTTTAAAGTCAGGGCTTGTAATGTTCCCTGCCTTGCCTTTATTGCCCAGAATTGAATTTGTTATTGTAGATCTCCTGGTTTCAAAATGAATTTTAGCATTCTCTTTTCTAATTCTGTAAGATACACTGTTGGAATATTGATTGGATTGTATTAAATCTGCATAACAGTTTTGGAAGTGTGGCCTTTTTCACTATATTGGTTTTTCCTACCCAAGAACAAAGGATATCTTTCCATTTTGTGATATCTGCTTCAATGTCCTTTTTCTGAGTAGTGTAGTTTTCAATGTAGAGGTCTTTTACTTTCTTTGTTAGATCAATTGCTATTTTCTTTTTTGTGAAAGCTATTTCTTTTTATTTTTGGATGCTATTGGTTTCCTTAATTTCTCTGAGTGAGTTTATTTGTGTACAAGAAGGCTGTTGAACTTTGGGTGTTGACTTTTTATCCAGCTATGTTACTGAATTTGGTTATTAAATCTAGAAGTCTTGGTTGAGTTTATGGGGTCTTCTATGTAGAGCATCATGCCATTCACAAATGATGATAACTTAACTTCTTCCTTTCCTATCCTTATTCCTTTTCTTTGTCTTGTCTGATTGCTTTGGCTAGTGTTCCCAGAACTGTGTAGAATCAGAATGGTGATAGTGGACATCATTGTCTTTTTCCTGATTTTAGAGTGAAAGCTCTCATTTTTGTCCATTTAGTATGATGTTGACTGACAGAAGTATTTGAGAATACTAAGTTAAAAATTGAATTACCTTAGTTATTGGTATTATTTTGAATGTTCTGATATGGTCCAGATATGCATGTTAACTATTGTGCTCACATTGTGATATACTTTTAAATAGTTTTTTAAAATAAAAAAATAATGTATGTACTTTGTACCTACTAACATCTTAGATGATACTAAACAGTGTACAGTGGGTAGAGAACCTCCCTTCCATGTAAGAGGCCATAGTCTCCTCCTCTGCAACTCAACAGTTTCATGGTATGATCTGGTAAGTAAAACACATATAATTCTTTCCAGAATAGCAGTATTCTTTTCTTTTCTTTTTTGGAATAGTGGACCCTCAAGTTATGATTGTTCATATGAACAACTTGGATTACAATCGGAATTTTAGGTTTCACTTACAACCAAAGTCTTGAGTTGTGACCTGAATGCTGGCCACTTACGTGGTTATCAACAAAGATTCATGATGCCAGAAAAAAATGTATGTAAGCATCATAAGCATCAGTCTGACCTGGATGGATGTAATTCTGGCTGTGATTTTGGTCAGTGCATTATATAATTGCTACAATTACTGTTATCAAAATGCCCCCCCAAAAAGCTACAAAAGAATGGAAAGGAAAGTGAGGAAAAGAATCACAATGAAAAAGAAGGAAATGGTGTAGCAATATGAGAGTGACATTAATGTGACTGATCTTGCTAATATGTGTAGCATGTCAAAATCTAACATCTTGATAGTCTTACAGAGAAAAGATTTCTATAATGAAGCTAGTGTTGCTAAATGTGTTATTCAAATTAGTCATGATCAATAGTGTTAGATCAGGTAGATAGTGTGATAAATGAAAGGAAAATGGCAGGTTGTAGCCTACTGAGTCTATAATTTGTGAAAAAATTAGGGCTATAAATGCAAATCTCAAATGGTAGAGTGAAACATTTTGTGCCAGTAAGGGGTAGTTTTTCAATTTTAAAGCAAGACCTGGATTCATAGTATAACTAGGCATGACGAAGCACCTAGTACTGACCAAAGGGCTGCTGAAAATTACACCACTTCAAAATGATGACATTTTGAAGTGGTGATGACATCCTCCCACTTCATAGAGAAATGACTTTTACTGTCATCAAGTTTTCAACTGTGATGAAAATGGCCTTTTCTGGAAGAAAATGCCCAGGAGAACGTACATTACTGAGGAAGAGAAGAAAATGCCAGGCCCCAAGCCTGTGAAGGACAGGCTAAACTTACAGCTGTGTGCCAATGTGAGTGGTGACCTCAACTTAAAACTTTTCTTGGTTTATCACTCTGAGACCCATTGAGTGTTCAGAAAACATACAGTCAACAGGAATAGGCAAGGGGTCATGTGGAGATCTAATGTGAAAACCCAGGTAACAAGCATAATTTTTCTTGAGTGGATCAGGGAGGTTTTGTGTCCTACTGTTAAAAAATATCTAGAGGACAAAGGTTTACCACTTAGTCCTCCTCATCATGGACAGATCTCCGGGTTCACCCATGAGGGTTTGGAAGAAGAATTGGCTGAAAAATTTTAATGGTTCCCAATCTTGTTCCTCCCACTTCATAGAGTCCTCTACAATAGCCTGTTGACCAGCAGGTTATAGCTAACCTTAAAAAGCTATACACCAAGGAACTGTGCTTCCAGATGGTGGAGTCAGATAGATTTTACCCCTAAAGAGTTCTGGAAAGAACATCACAACATCCTTCCCTGTGTGGAATTAACTGAAAAATCCTGGGCCCAATGTCTTTCTAAGGACAGTGAGATCTCTCTGGAAGAATGTGTGAACTAAAATTATACAGGAGAGAGATTTTGAATGCTGTGTAGAGGAGCCTGAGCCTTCAGTTGGCCCAGTCATTGATGACACTGACACTATAGCAGAGTCCATAGGCTTGCAGGTAGACAGCAGTGATGCTGAGGAACTGGTGAAGAAGCACTCAAGAACTGTCTGCAGAGGAACTTCAGCAAATTCTGGCTGAGCAGCAGAAAATGGCAGCTAAGGAGCTTTCCAAAGAGGAGAGAAAGTATCAATGGTCAGTGCAGCAAAATTCTTCTGAAATAAAGGAAATCCTGAAAAAATGGGCAGAGCTACAAACATTCATAGAAAAGACACACTCAGACAGAAAAAAATGGCCCACCATTACATTCACTTGATGTCTTACTATAGAACAAAGTTAAAGAAAAAAGAGAAACAGACAACATTAGACTGATGTTTGGTTCTGAAAAGGTTAGACCAAGTGAGCCAGAAACAGGTCCTGGTAGGCTACAGACTCTCCTAAAGAGAGAAGGGACACCAGAGAGCCGGATTCCTGATGTTCTTGTGGAAGGGAACTCTCCTAAGCAATAGCCACCTTCCATTTCATCCTCCCCTCCTGCAAGCCACAGGTGTCAACTGGAATGGTGAGAGCAGTATGAAACTTGTGTCTGGTAAACTAGGCACATTTTATATCTTTTTGTGAATACACTAGGAAAATTATTGGTGTTTCTGGTAAATTACACATATTATACACACCCTTTTTATTATGAAAAGCTTAGTTAAGAAACACTTTGGGAGGTTCAGAATGCATTATGGGTATTTCCATTGTTTCTCAAGGGAAAATAGTCTTGGGTTACAACCAACTTGAATTACAACCAGCCCTTGTGAATAAATTGAGTTTGTAAATCAAGGGTCAACTGTATTTTAAGAGAGGGTCTAACCATGTAGGCTATGTAGACCAGGCTTTTCTGTTTTTTATTTTGTTTTTGTTTTTTTGAGTTAGAATCTCATTAAGTAGCCTGAACTTTTAATCCTTGTGCTGGGAAGATCACATCAATCTTGCACAGTTCTTGTTTTTGTTATTTTTATGCTTAACCTTGAGTTTTATTGTTTGGGGGTAATTTATGTGTGCTTTTGTAAAGTTGGATATTATTTGTAGGGAAAAAGGTATGTCTTAATTGTAAAAATTATATATGCATTCTATTATGAAAAAATAGTATTGTTAATAGTGCTGCCGTGTGTACTGACAAAAAGAAGGAAGCTATGTCTGTAGCATTGTTGATTAGTTCTTAAAAAAAAAATGCAGCCTTTTTGTATGGTGCATTACAAAGGCCCTTTTTTCTGTTTTGTAGAACCAAGGACCCTTCTGTAGATACTAGGCAAAGGGTCCACTGAACTATATCTCAAATTCAATAAGTATCTTTCTTAATAGAGAGCAAATATCATGGCAGAAATAAAAATCATTTCCAGATTTAGGGCTGGAAAAATAAAACTCAAGCAAAACTTTAAAATAACTTTAGGGAAATAATATTTTCTCACAGCTCAGACATTAAACTCACAAACTGGAAGAAATTTGCATCTGTTTATTAGATTTTTAAGGAAATGTGGCCATGCTGACTGAATGCTAAAGATGATGTGTTTAGAAACAGAATATAGTCAGGGAAACCAAAACCAAGATTTAAAGAAGTAAGATTTGAGGACTTTGAAACCTGATGTTTATTTATAATTATAATATAACCTATTTACATTTCATGTGTGGGAAAAGTTCTCTCTTAAACTTATATAGAGATGTACTTACAGAGAACATGCTTGTTACAATTTTAAAAGAAAAGGTTGAAGAGAATGATAAAAGAATCTGCAGTTTAGTTTCCTTTTGTAATACGTATTAATTTTTGAAGTAGTCTTTCACTTACTAAAAGAATTATCTTACCCTTTGCTGAATTTCCACCGCAAGTTTAGTTAGAATGAGGAAAAATCTCTTCAGTTGGATTGTTTTTCTGAATTTCTAAAAGTAATAAAATCTTTAATATCGCTCCCTTTTACTCTGGCACTTGTGTTCTGTGCTTGCACTCTGCGCAATTCTTGGAAGGTTTGGATTTCTTCAGCGCTTAGAGCCCCTACAATATTTACCTTTTCACCCTAAGGCAGAATGCTTCTACTAGCTTCTGAAGCTCTGAGACCAGCTATTTTATTATGGTTATGTGAACTCATTTATCTGTTTCCTGTCCCACCTAATTTTAAAAATAATATCATGGCACCTTTTATAAATACATAATGTATTAGTACATTTTGTTATTTTTTACAGCTAAGCTGTTTAATAAATAAAAAATATACATACATGTACATACATTTAGTTAGACTTGAATATTCAAAAAATAAATCATTTAACACCATTTTAATGTCAGATTCCAAAACCCTAGGAAATGCAACTAGACTATCCATATTTGTTCAACCCAATATTTGATAAAGTTGGTAATAAATTTGATAAAGCTGTTTCATTGCTGAATATATGCACCAAAATTACTTCTCAGTGAAATAAATAGAACTTTGAAAATTAAGAGAAATAAAACTAGAAGAGTAAATGGAACATTTCCATTTTTGTGAAGTAGAAACAATTGAAACAAGTAGAAACAATTGATTGCCTTACTTTATATACTAAGGTGACATCCCTTTTAATGTGAAAAATTTCAAAGTCATGCAGAAGCAGACAGAATAATCATCTTTAGCAGCTGTAAGTATACATAGGCAGTCTTGTTTCATCAGTACTCTGCTAGCTTTAGACCATTTTTGAAACAGAATCTAGGGCTGGGGATTTAGTTCAGCAGCACAAGTGCTTGCCTGGCAAGTGTGAAGCCATGAATTCAATTCCTAGTACAAAAACAAAAACAAAACAATCCAGAACCTATAAATCAAGTAAATTTTATCCATAAATATTTTAGTTTGTTTCTGTAAGAGAGCATCAGGCCTTCATTTTTCAACATGTGAAATGATTCAGTGTTCAGTTAGTATATTATGCTGAGCAAAGACAGGTGCTTCGGGAACAAGTGAACTCACTTAGTTGATAACTCTTCCTTGATTTTTTTTCTCTAAAATTCGCGCTTACCTAACTTGGGTCCCCATCTTTTTCCCACTCCTCCACAAGGGGGCAGATAAAGGAAGAGAGAAATGAAGTTTAAATGAACCTGGTTTCAGTCTCACTATTGTGAATTGAACATTTTGGGGGTCACTTTTCAGAAACAAGCAGTAACTTGTTAAAACAACCCTCCTTCCTCTTTAGAGAAGAAATGTTAGCTTTCCTAACGCGGGTAAACAATCAACTTTTAAGAAATATTATCCTAAGCATTATGACAGCCTTTAATTTTCTGTGTTCAGTACTTTCTCTCTAAAAACAATGATTTGGAATATAATGAAAATATGACAATTGAATTTATAAATAATTGTTATAATCTATACTCTGTAGCTTAGAGATTTCTTAGATTGTGGTGAGCTCAAGGCCAGCCTGGGCTACTTAATTCTGTGTCCAAAAAAAAAAAAAAAAACATTCTCCTTGAATGATGTAAACGTTGCTTAGGTGAGGTAGTTGAGCCGGGCGTTTGGCAGTGGAAAGGACATAGTGACTGTCTTTATTCCCACACAGTGTTTCCATTTCTTAAAAGCCTAAATTATACATTGGGCGTTGTGGCGCAGTCCTATAATCCCAGCAATTGGGAGATCGAAGCAGGAGGATTGATGAGAGTTTCAGGCCAATCTAGGCTACAAAATGAGTCCAAGGCCAGCTGAACTACATAGGGAAACTGTCTTGAAAAAACAAACAAAAAAAAAAGGGTCAAATTATTATGGCATTATCATTTTGTGAATTATGAAGACCTACACATATATGATGGTCACTTTTAGTCTTCCATTTGAAGCATGTTTGGTATTGAACACCTGAATACTGTAAATTACTGTTTAGTCTGTGAGAATTTTAAATGATTAGTTCTTTGTTTAGACTTGGTATTTGGATACTTTGATTTGGGGGAACATTCTTCCTGCTCTTTGATTTGTTTTTCTGGGGGAGGGGATACTGCCCCCCCCAAAACTGCGTGCATACTTCAGAAAAAGAAAAATAGTATAGTATGATGTTTTTTCAGCAGATAGTGTTATCCTTGTATGAGAGACTCCAGAGAATATTGTTTATCACAGAAACCCACTACACTGTGGCCCTTAGAAAAGACATTAAAAATGCATGTGACCAAGGTTACCCAGTATCTGTTCACCATACATTTTACTAATAACTCTCTGGAAGCTAATTGCCATCACTTTGAGCACGTCTTATAATTGTAGTGGCCAAAAGTAAATTGTATTAATCTCATGCTGTCTCAGTAAATTTAGTGTTAAAGTACTTTTTTTACAGTTTTTCTTTTCCTGAAATTTATACATCTTTTTTGGCAGACTCTTAAAAAATTTGTTTTGGAAAAACTTCATAATTGATCTGAGCCCTACATTTTATATCTGTTGTTTTAGCTGTTGTTGAAGAGAAATGATGGAACAAACCTGGAGAAATTGATTCTTCTCTGTTTGTGTATCTGTTTTGTAAGTCATGTTTTTCCCTTCTGTTGTCACTATTAAGAACTCTAATTATCAAAGTTTCTATATCCCTACAGCATGACACATAATTACTATGAAACTGTTATCTTACATTCCTATAGGATTTTTTTTAGCAGTTAATGCCTTTTATTCCCTAGCTTCATGCATGAATTATGTAGCATATGTGAAGAGGCTTAAACTGTTTCCATTACATTCTTTCTGCATGGCTCCTGTTATATTTAGGGTATATTTATACTTTAGACAAAGTAAGAGTGTTATTGTTGTTGACCTTGACACCAGATAACTGGGCAGACATTATATAGCTATGTTTGAATCCTCACAAAATGTGCTGTTGAAGCCAACAGAGTCCTGGCGGGAGACTCTTCTGGACAGCAGAGTTATGGAACTTTTCTTCACAGTAAGTCTGACTATCTCTGGTAACAAGGGCTGTGGAAAAGAGGGAATGCCTTCGTATTTTTCTTAGGTAAAACACAACAGACTTTTCTTCCCTAAACTCTTCTCATTTTAACATCTGCTTAAACAAAAATTATATTAAAAGCTTCTTGTTAATTTATAGAGATATTATACAGAGGATATAATGTGTTGAATTTTTAATGTCAAGAACCTTTATGTTAGTCTTAAAAATGGAGCACATCAAAGGACTTTAGTTTATGGGGATTATAGCTGTTACTATTTATTGTATTAAAAATTTAAACCAAGGAGTAGGGGTGTGGCTTAGTGGTAGAGCATTTATGTAGCATGTGTGAGACCCTGGTTCATTCACCAGCACCAGAAAAAAAAGCCTCCAAACCACAAACTGAGAATGTTTTAAAAAAAGATTTAATAATTTATTAAAACATAGCGATAAGTTTTTGGTTTTGTTTTTGTTTTTTTTTGGTACCAGGGATCGAACTCACGACCTTGTGCTTACCAGGCAAGCACTTGAGCCACTGAACTAAATCCCCAGCCCCATAGTGATGTTTTGCATGGTAATATAAATAACATTGTAATGAATAGCTATTTCTGAAAATAAATTTCATGAGAAGAGTGGCACTGTTTTGCGTTTGGTTTCTTTTTGCATGTTTTGCAATATTTGCAGATCTTTTAATGTCAGGTTTATTAGAACATAGCCACACTCTCTGATCTGCTTTGTATTTAGTTCATACCTTTATCGCATGTCCTCTGGGAAACTCTACCATATACTGAGTGACAGAATGGGAAAGGCAGATACTATCTTAGTATTACCAAGAATAGTTTTGGTCTCACAGTCAGCAGGGCCCTAGGAACCTTCAGGAATCCCTGGGCTCTACTTTGAAAATTGCTGTTTTAGAATACTGTTTCTTTCTATTTCATTTTATTTGTTTATTTTGTGTGTGTATGTGTGTGTGTGTGTGTGCGCGCGCGCACATATGCACATGCATGTTGCTGGGGATCGAGGCAAGTGCTGTACTATTGAGTAGAATAGTGTACTTTTATAAGACTTAGATTAAATTGGTATTATTTAATAGCATTTTATTTTAAGTACAGTTTTAAACAGTTTTATTATTGGCTGAATAGAAGTATGAAATACATTCCCACATTTACCAGTGAGTTTCCCCAGTGGAATTAATAAATACATGTGTATGTTTATGTGTCTGCCTGGGTTGGATGCTAATTTGCAGGATAGGATGAGTATACAAGTCACATAAAATGACTTGGGCAAAAATCCAAGTAAGACCAATTCAAAGAAAAGAAGGAAGCTATTTTGTCTGATTCCAACTGTGATAATTTCTTATCTTTTTATGTTTTAAAAGTCTCATACACAAACCTTCCAGCTACCTCTATTTTGGATTGAACCCTTTAAAACATAACTATTACATGGCATGTATTTTAAAATGTCTAGAACCAGATTATACATTTCTGAGTAAACTTACAAAGTGTGTTTTCTATAGAAATGTTTGAACCAAACATTTTACATTTTCTTTTTTAAATCAGAAATGGTGACTAAAAGCAGTCAAGATCAAAGAGATAATTGTAGCTAACTTTTAAAACTCTGTTGCCTGTCTCATCTGATAGGAATTGTTTTGATGCCAATCCAAGTTCAATTCTTTGTATTATTCACTCAGCTGAAAGTAGATCTCACTCCAGCAGTTTTTGAAAAGGTGCAAAACTTGCTGGCAGTACTGGAAACAACTCTACCAAATCTGAACAGCTGTCTAGACAAACCAGACAGCTGCTCCTGTCAGCTGTGAACTACCACATGCAAATAACTTTTGAATTTGAAAGTTAACCCTTTTTTTGCTTTGTTATATTAAAGGTTAGAAATATAACTTTTCATTTAAGCAGTTTATAAACAGGGTTTTATTGTTATAGAAATTCTAATGTCTAGCTTTCTGTTTAATTCAGTTTTTGTTAAATTTACTTTCACTGATGTGAATTCATTACCAAACTTAATGTTTTTTTCTACTACTTAGTGCTTTTTTCTACTACTTATCACTTTTATACTAGATTTGAGTATGTAAAACACAGCTGCATGGAATTGAGATTTAAATTTGTTGATTATATTTGAAATTTTCCATAGTTTTGGTTGCATTCTGCCTTTCCAAAATCTATAAGCTTCTAGGTTTTTCTCCATTAAGATCATGTAAAAAAAAAAAGCCACTTTCAATCAGTTTTCTTCATACCTTGTGACAGATTCTTTCTGATTTTGCTTATAAGTCAGTTCTTTCTTTGCTCATTGCCTAAATATTGATGATCCCATCTGAGTTCTCAATTTTGCTGACTGCGTGCTTCCCTGGGGCTGTCTCTTCCACACAGAGGACCTCAGGCACCTCTTTGCCCAGTGACTCCTAAAGCTATATTCAGCACAGGCTGCTCCAGATTCCCCAAGACTCGTAATCCAAGTGCTTTGTGGCTTTTACAATCTGGATTACCACAGATGTCTCACATTTAATATGTTCCAGTAATCTTTGTCATATTACTGGCTCACTTCTTCTGTATACCTTGTATTGATAAGTAATCTTGCCATTTGCCACTTTGTCCTACTGGACTTGTTCTCTGCTAACCCTCTGCCTCTCCCATATTCGGGTAGTGAATTTAGTTTTTACCTGTATGATAATACAATTTATAGTGAAACACACTATGAGTTTATAATGAAATACACTGTGAGGGAAAAAGAGCAAATTTTATATCATCTAAGTGTCATTTATCTTGACTTTTTCATGATTCATATTTCAGGGAATATAGATTGGGTTTGTACAATATAGGCAGGGTAAATTCTCAGTTGTAGACCAGGATTGAGCAGATAGGTGGCTCCTTAGCTAGACAAAACTGTGAGATGGGTTTTTCTAGTACCAGAAAACTAGTACCAGTTGGTTTTTTTTTTTTTTTTTTTGTGCTGGGAATCAAACTCACAACCTCGTGCTTGCCAGGCAGACACTTACGCTGCTGAGCTAAATCCCCAGCCCTACCAGACCGTTTTGTATCAGTGGGTAGAATGTATCCCTGGACATCTGCTTAAATGTTGATTAGGTTCTAGGGTGTGATAACACAAATGTAGTTAAGATTTTTGATAAAAAGCTTATAAGAATGCTAGATAGTATGCATGTTTTAATTTATTATATAAAATTTAAAATACATTGGAATATAGTTTGCAAAACATTTGTATTCTACGACAGGGATTAGCAAACTGTATTGTTCCAGTTTGTAAATATTTTAGACCATACATGTCATATCATCATACACGGCTGCCATTATAGTGTAGAAGTGGCCCCAGATAATGCATAGACAGGCAAGCCTAGCCAGTGTTCCAGTGAAGCTTCGTAAGTGTTAAGTGTACATATTGTATAATTTTCATAAGTCACAAAATATTCCTTTGATTTTTTTTTTTTCTCTTAACCATATATATATGAAAAACTTCCCAGGGATGGGGTGCAATACAGGAGAGTGAGCCCAGAGCCTTCACATTAAACTATATCACCAGCACCCCAGCAGCCTTTAAATTGTTTTTTCTTGCATGTTCTTGTTAAATCTCCCAGGCTTGGCTCAAACTTGGGATCCACCCAGAGTGCTGAGATGTGCCAACGCACCTGTCATAGAAAAAATAATTCTTGTCTCACAGTCATACAGAAAAGACTGGGAATAGTGGGATATGCCTATAATCCCAGCACATGGGAGACTGAGGTGGAAAGAGGGAGGGTTTGAGGTCAGCATGTACAGTTTAGTGAGATCCTTTTGCAAAACTGAGGGGAGTAAAGGCTGGGGGTGTAGCTCAGTGGTAGCATGCCCCTGAGTTTGATCCCCAGTATCAAAAGAAAAAGCAAAGCAAAACAAAACTTAAAAAGAAAAAAACAAAACAGCCAAAAATCAGATTTGTTTTTATGGGCTGTTTTTGACTAAGCCATGTTCTAGGCCAAATAGATAAATGTGTCAGTAAATCAGTTAAGTTTTTAATTTTTAGAGATGTTAGGGTGTTTTAAATTTCTTGATTAGAACCTGAAGAAATTTAGATGTTAAGGGTTAATGGATCAATCTCCAGATAAGGATTTACCGTTCACAGTGACCCAGCACTGTACTATCACATACTTAGAAGAAGCATTCTAACTTTAAGTCATTTATAAATGATGTGCAGAGTCAAAGTGAAAATAGGCTGAAACAAAGGATAAATGTTCAACATAATGCAACATTTACAAATGGTAGAGTTGAGTATGAAAGAGGCTGGAGTAAAGTATTTGTGCTGGGTAGAAAACGGTCACAGTAAAATGTTGAGTACATTAAGATGAATAATTATCACTTAATTTCTTCACTGAACAGTCATTTGCTCTTTTAACTATGTCAGATCACAGAATCCTTTAATATGTAATTATAGTAATTCTATAAAGTTAGGGAACAATATTTTGGGAGCATTTCTTTCATATAAAACACTAAAGGGACCCGGTGTTTCGCATCTGTATGGTATCACTGAAATGTCTAAATGAGCTTTTAGATGGATTTATGTGTAATTTAAATAAATCTTTACTTAAAACTTTAAATATTGATAGCAATGTATGATAAAAGTGATGCAAACTGTAGACATTCTTGTAATTAGTGAAAACATATGCCTGTATGTTGGTTGAATGAATGAATGTCTAGAGATCAAATGATATATTGGTTTTCTAAGTGTGCAACTGTTTACTTCCACTAAGGCAGCGTCTATATACTCCTGATTGAACTTGTCTGCTAACTTTAGCAAGATGCTGTAGAGAGGCATAGTTAGCATAATACAGATGACTGTCGTCGTTGCTGTTTTTAGAAGAAGCAGTATGTCTGACTGGCTGGCATCTGTTTCTCTCTTTGTCATAACATGCTGGAGACAGTTCAATTCTCAAAATGTAGGTAGCCCTCAGTTAAAAATTAATGGATATGTTTAAAGTCATGGCCTGCAATGTCAATTGGACTGAGGGACAATTTTCAAATTTACCTAAATTCAGGAATTAATTTTCCAGAAATAACCAGCTACAGTGGATTTTTCTGTTACCTCATTCGGCATGATAGACACGTGACCCTTACAAAAGAAGAATTTGTTTTTATGGATTAGTAATTCTTCCTAACAGGTACATCGAAAAATCAGAGAAGATTCAGATATGGCACAAGATTCTCTGCAGTGCCTTGCCCAGTTAGCGTCTCTGCATGGACCTGTCTTCCCCGATGAAGGATCCCAAGTTGATTATCTAGCACACTTCATTGAGGGGTTACTGAATACTATCAATGGGTAGGTATACTTGCCCTTTGTAACTGAAAGAGGAACTTTCTGGTTTTTCCTTGTGTGTAACAGAGTAGGAAAAAGAAAATGAGTGATTTCCCCTTATCCTGTATTTTCAAGTAAAGTAGTATGGCTAATTTGAAATCAGTATGCAGAGGATGTATCTTTAAAATGAAGAGGTGGTAACATTTTCTTGTTTGGAAATGAGTTGTAACTTCCTTAATAATCCTCATTACTTGATTTGTAGAATTGAAATTGAAGATTCTGAAGCTGTGGGAATCTCCAGCATTATCAGCAACCTGATAACCGTGTTCCCTCGAAACGTTTTAACTGCCATTCCCAGTGAACTTTTCTCCTCCTTTGTTAATTGCCTCACACATCTCACTTGTTCTTTTGGGCGAAGTGCTGCACTGGAAGAAGTGGTGAGTAGTGACTGTTTTAAAATAAACTGTGTCAGTTTTTCATAAGGAAATTTATGCTGTCTTTGGAACACTTTATTATGGTGTAATTATTTTAAGTCAGTGCCAGTAGCTCTTGTTAAAATCACTGTTTTGTTTATATGTGTAAAATAGTTGGCAAAATGTTTTGGAAACATAACCTTTAAAAATTTTTAGATTCAAATCAGTGTAGTAGATGATATTTTCTGGTCTTAAGATTTTAATTTTGAGATAATTGGAATGAAATGCTCCTATTAAAAATTGGTTTTACACTGTTTAAGAAACTCACAGGGTTCTGCTAACTTCCTCATGTGATGTGATTATGTGTATTTGTATAAATTTTTGAGATTTAAAAAAATTTCGTAAGGAAATTATATAAGCATGATTCAGTTCAGATCATTGTAGTGATACTTATTTTGCTTAGACATTGCTTTAATTTTTTGGTAGCAAGATTTAATAGTGTTACATTTTGGTAGAATCTAATTTACATTGAAAGGCTATTAACACTGGAGGAGTTTTTTGGTACAAATTTTCAGATGTGTAATTTGTAAATTTTATATTTAAGTGTAAAAAACATACACTAAAATCTCTTGGCAACACAGCTGCTTTTGTAGTAGTTACTGTAAATAACAGTATTAACCATGGAAAATAATTTTTTCTATAAAGTAGTTATTAAATTATTGAAACAAATTTTTCTTTTTATGGAGCAAAATGTGGATTTTTTTTTAAGAAAAAAATTGTCAGAGTAAAAAATAGTATTTGTAGATATCTGTTAGAATTTTGTGTTAAATCCTGAGTTGTTTTGGTGGCGATCTGGAAACTAGTGTCAGTTTTTCCTCTTTTCAAAGGTGTTCCATGAATAAAGAACTGAAACTGATGGCCTTTATGTAATCTGGCACTTTAGTGACTGTGAGAGGAAAGGAACCCAGTCAGACAGGGTCTTATAGGATGGAAAAAATGTATGTGGTAGAGGGATATAAGTTTAAAAGCCATGTTATGTGGGATTTGAATTTCTCAGGGAGGTAATTTATATTCTAAGCATAGAAATGCATGGAAAATTAGATATTTAAGCTTTACCCAAGATTTCATTCAAATGATTACAGATCTAGACCAGTCAGGTTTCATTAACGTGACCCCATTGTACTTTCCCTTTACTGTTTGGTTGGTTTATTTTTCTCTTCTAAGCCAGGTGGATTAAAGATTTAGCATATTGATTACATATTTAGAAATTCAGCTACCTTTTTGTGGTTTAGCATGTTCCTAAATGTGTTACAGAAGACTTGCTGGAAGATATATGACAATCTTGGTTTACAGATTTTGAATTTGAATTTGTTTATTTTGACCGGGAGGCTAACAGTGTTTGACATAAGAACCTTGGAATTAAGAATGTTAGCTGTGTTTTCAGAGTAGATGTATCTTGCACTTATTTCACTAATAGCGAAATCACGCTCTACTTATGATGTACTTAATGTCTACCTATTATGATATATCTAGTATCTTTCACTTAAGAAAACTGTTCTTTTAAAAAAAAAATCACTGGCCATTTATAGTAAAGGGCAGAGGGAAACAGTGTGTCTAAGGCTTTTGTATTAGTTGTAGAAATGACATTAGGGAGGTTTGGTGACATTGACAGCTGAGAGGGTGACTCTACCCAGACACTTGCATGAAGACTAAACAAATCTTCCTAAATGTCATTTCAGCCTCGGTGTTTTGTTTTGTCTGGGGGGTTTCTTTCTCTGTTTTTGTTTTGTTGTTTTGTATGTGGCTGGTACTGTACAGCTAATAGCAGAAGTTTATGAATAAATCTAATCAAACTAGAGTGGATTTTGAAAAATTAAGGCATATAAAGAACAGCACAGAGCTCAGCATGATGTAGAAAGATCATGAACTGTGACAGCAGTCATAGGCTGAGTAACCTAAGGTGTAAGGGCTTGGGCAAGCTGCTTCACTGTTTTTGAGTATGCTTCCTCCCTGGTAAAGTCAGTATAATAATTTCTTCTGATGTTGTGTGGCATTAACTGTATGAAAGTGCCTCTACAGTAGCATGTATAACAAAAGTTAGAATAATAATTTTTAAAATGAACCTTTATAATAGCATACTGACAGTCTGTATTGTATGTACTATCTTCACCACCTAGGACTGGTTATTGGGTTTTGTTCTGTGCCAACCAATGATCTTTTTATAATTTCAATTTTTTAAAGTTTTTGTAATTCTAGTTTTAAAAAATGCTTTTCTTTAATATTGAAGGAGTTTCTTTTCATAATAAGAATATAGATTCTAATATAGACTTCTGTTGTGATAAGACTTTTTTGAAAACTATATTTGTTTAGGAAAATCTTAACAGTCTCTGATGTGTTCATATCTTTGATGGTGAGTATATTGTTATAATGGAGGGGCATCTTTATGGGAAGAAAATTCTTGATGTGCTAGTGTCTCTTGACATGTGATGTCCTTGAATAGTAACTTTTACCTCTGTGTGAAGAGATTTATTTGTGACTACCCATTATGTGTAGTGAACTGAGTGTCCAGAGAGCAATACTGTTTCTAGCTACAAGTTGTGTAGCTGCTAAAGTTTCTTGGCTAAGAATTTTTACTGAGGCTAAGAATTTTTCCTTGTACTCCCAAAGTTGAATTTCTATCTGTTGTTGGATTGAAAAAGTGAGAATATAGAGATGAAACAATATTGCCTTAAAAATTAAAATCTCAGTAATTGCTGTTCATGTTAGTATATCAACTCATAAAATATTTTAACACATTAATGTATATGTTTGAGTGAATGTAATGCAATTTGAGGAAAACATGACTTGAGCTCTCTATTCTAGTTTGTTTCTTGAATGTTTTGGTCAGCAGCAAATTTTGCATGCACCTTACGTGGAGGATCAGAGAGGCCATGCAACATGTTACATTAGATGCACAGAGTAGCTGTCCTGACAGTGACATTTTGTATGTGTATTTTGGCATGTATGCATTCACACATGAGTAGATGTGCTTTACAATGGAAGAATTTTCCATTTAATTTTAGTCTTTTTGCTGCTTAATCTCTAGGTGAGCAGGACAAAGTGGTAAGCAAAGGAACTTCATTAGAGTACCAAGTGCCATTTGGTAATTTGTCAGGTGAAGGCATTAGCATTCTTGATTCAAACTCTAGTTCCTCTTGTTTACTGAGTGGTTACTTTGTGGCAAAGGAGGTATGGTGAAGAGGAATATATTGGAACGAAATTCCAGACTGAGAAGCAGCAGCAGAAGATTTGGGGTCTTCTAGTGATAACAGGAAAAACAGTGGTAATGTCAGCACAGTGTAGCTTGTATCATTTGCTCCTTTTGTGGGAGAAGGGTGGGTCATTTGAGATTTCTAGAGGTTCTGGTAGCTAGGAAAGAATACCTGATGATGACATTGCAGACAGCAAGATGCTGCCAGCCCCACTCATCTGTCCTGTGCATGTATTTCACTGACATAAGATAGTGTAGAAAAAAATGGAGATGTGGTGTTGAATATTTTTTAAAACATTGCACAATGAAAGTACAGTATACTTTTTAATAACAATAACTATTTGTATAAAGGATATTTGGAAGAAAATTGACTACTCATATCTTAAATACATTTTTATTAAAAGAAGAATGTTAAGAATCACTTCACTGCCGAGGATTTAGCTCAGTGGTGTAAGCGCCTGCCTGGCAAGCACGAGGTCATGAGTTCAATCCCTACTACCCCCCTACCCCCCAAAAAAAGAATCACTTCACTATTTTATTTCATTTTGGTGAGACCATAATTTATGCAGTGTTTTTTTTTACTTGAATGCAAATCAATTCTAATTATTTAAATCCTAGTGTAGAACCATTGCTTAAGTCTTACACCATTCTTGCACTTGAGGTAGAATACAGAGTATTGAGTAAAGATTTACTGTCATAACTGTTGTTCTGTATCACATCCATTATATTGTTTACAAAGCTAGCTTTAGAGACATAAACAGATCCAACAGGTGTAGAGTTCAAAAGTGAATGCTAATGTGAGGTAGAAAAAAAGTACTGTAAACCATGTAAGCCAGAGGAGTCCCTGAGACGCCAGCCCATAGAAATACTGTGGGATTAATTCAATTCTGTAAATATGTACTGTAAACATCACTATGTGTGTGCCAGGCATGGTGTCTAATATTTGTGTTTTCCTTTGCGTTAAGAATTTGGAAATTCTTTCTTTGGAAAATGTATATAAAAGTATGTCAATCTAGAGCACAACATTTAAGAGTTCTGTAAGTTACAACTTGAGTTCTTGATGTTTCTTTGTGGTGGCTGTTGTTTGTTTAGGGGTTTGTTTTTGGCTGGCTGAGAGTTGAACCCAGTGCTTCATGAATGTGGGCAAACACCCTAGCTAGCAGTGAACTACATCTCCACCTCACCCCCTCCTTAAGTGATCTATCTATAGGGTTCTTCTAACAGCTGCAGTACTTGTCTACTAAATCAGTTTCTCTTGGGGGATTTCAGAAGCCAGGAATACTGTCAGCTGCATAGGTACTCTGAAGTTAATTCTGTGCTTTAAGGCCTAAGTAGGGGAGGACATATATATGTAAAGCTTAATTAATTTCTTTTGCATTTAATAAAGATTTCTAAATTCTGCTCCTATCTCCTACCCCAGTCCCAGTACTGGGGATTGAACCCAGGATGTTCACATTGAGCTACATACCCAGCCCTTTTTATTTTTATTTTTTTTATTTTGAGACAGAGTCTTACTAAGTTATCTAGGTGAGATTCCAACTTGTGATCCTTCTGCTTCAATCTCCCAAGTGCTGGGATGTACCACTGCATGGTACATGACTAAAAATCTTAATTTCTGAAAATATTACTTTCTGAAATAGAGCTTACAAGATTTATGTGTCATTTTTCTGACATTTTTTTTATGTGTGATTGCTACATACACCTTAAATGACACTACAGTGGTAAAGAATCAGACTTTTACAGCAGATGAATAATAGCATAAGTCAGTATGGCGCTTTCAGTATTTGATCTTTTATGTGTCCTTGTTAATAATTTACTCTGTGCAGTGCAGATATTATATGTCATTGAGCTAGGGCATATCAATGTTAAATTATTGTGAAATATTTCATTCATACAGTATGAAGAATAATAGAATAAACAACTCTGTATCAACCCAGATTAGGAAAAAAATGTATTCATAGAACCCTCCACTCGCATTTATCTGGTGTTTTTGGTTTGTTTTTTCTCTTTTATTAGTGTAAGCATATTTTTGCTGCGTAACTCCTTTCTTGCCTGCAAGTGGATGCTGCTAGTGAACTTTCCACCCAGTGTTCTTGCCACTTTATTCAGCCTCTGTGGTCTTCCACAATTGAATCTGTTTTCACACAGAAATTCTTCTCAAGAGTAATGTCATAGCAGCCACTTTAGGCTGGAAATATGAAATCCATCATTCTATCTAAAGTTAAGGAACTTGTTAAAAGTTATTCCTTAGAAACACAATTTTGTGTGACAGTTGTTTTGCACTTCTCATTGCATTTATTTATTTTTACTTTTCTTAACTCAGTGGTAGAGTGCTTGCCTAGCATGCTGGAAACCCTGGGTTGGATCCCCAGCACCATTAAAAAAAAACAAATAAATAAAAGGAAAAGCAAAGAATTCTGATGATCAATAGAAGGAACTTTCTAATTTCATGGAAAAAGTGAAGTTGTTGTGTTATTTGCTGTTACAGGAAAAAATGCATTGTAGTGGGATAAATTATAGCAAATATCTACTAGTAACTGCAATACCATCATTATTAGGCATAGATTTGGAGTTGTTTGGAGTATAATCAAATTTATAACCACCCCCAATATGAAATTTATCTTGTATTTTTAAATGTATCTTGATACTACATTTATATAGATGGATGCAAATGTCAATATCCTCTATTTTTAGTTCAGTTTTCAATTCATTACCAGAAATTGAATGAAGCACGAGAGGCTGAGGCAGGGGGATCACCACAAGTTCAAGGCCAGCCTGAACTACATAGGGATACCTTGTCTCAAAAAACCAAAATAAATAAATAAATAAATAAATAAATAAATAAAATTTTAAATTAAAAGAAATTGAAAATACAGAATTCCTATCTCCTATGGAACATGCACATCCTCCTGCCTATGTGTCTCCCCAGTGAGTATCCCATGGTGGTGGGGTACTTGTGTTACAGCTGACAAATCTGCACAGATAAGTCACTGTCACCTAACATACATCCTTTTCATTACAGTTCATTCAATAGAAGGAACTTTCTGTTGAAAGTAGAAATTCTACGGGTTTAGACATGTGCCCACCATGCTAGTATTATTCAGAATATTTTCACTAGCCTAAAAACCTCCTAGTCCATGTAATTCCCCTCCCCCAGCCTCACAACAGTGCATCTTTATTGTCTCTGTAATTTCCCTTTTCCAGAATTTCACATAGTTGGAAGCATATGGTGATAATTAATCTCTGAAATTCAATTCATTGTCGAAAACAAGACCAATTAATAATATGAAAAATTTTCTTCCCAAGCTTCATTTGACAGCATTTTCACACACAAAAAAATTAACCATTACTGTATTTTAAAATTACGTGTTCAACAAAGCAGTTAGGCAGATTTTTTTTCCTTCTGTCTGATGGACTACAAATTCACTTCTGTAAGTACTTTCAAGTTAATTACGGACACTGGAGCAAAGTGCTGATATATTTTGACTACCTTCTCCACTCTCCGTTTCCAAATGGAGTAAAGTGGGGTCAAGTAGTCTCATAAGCTCTAAGCCCCTCTCCAAAGCCTCCCTGGCAGCAGGCCTGACCATAGCCGGGTTATGAGCACATAGTCTCTAGCTTGGTGACCTTAGTCATTTCTGTGCACGTGCTGCTGGCTTGACTGCTGGTGTTTGGCAGGATGGCCATGGAGCAGGGCCAGGGTATTATGAAAAAGCACTAGGTTAGGTTTCAGTTCTCTGTGATTAGAAGATCTAGTTGCCAATTGTCATCAACCGGATCTCTTGTACTTTGTCTGTTGAGTTACTTGGATTGGTATCCAGGAGGCTTTTTTTTTTTTTTTTAAGAGAAATCTATTGTTTTTATTTACATTCCTGTTCAGTGTGTAGGGCTGCTTAGATCTTCTTGTGATCTTCTTTGTCCAGTATCAGTTCAATAGAAAAGATTTTTGAGAGTTCATTGAACAATGAGAGGTATATAAGAGTTACTTTTTATGAATAGACTTATATTTACACTTTTCTATATGTGAATGAACTGTCAGAACATGTATGACTTAGGTACTAAAACTCAGTGAAAAAGGACCAGTGATACAGCTCAGCGGCACAGTACCCACCAGCAAGGACAAGGTCCTGAGTTCAATTCTCTGTACCAAAAAAAAAAAAGAAAAGAAAAGAAAAGAAAAACCACCTCGATGAAGATAGGTCTTAGAAAATGTCCTGCATTTTTTTCCCTTTTGAGACTGAAGATCAGAAGATGCTGTTCCCAAGTTCCTGTTAAGATATGTTACCAGTTTGTTTGTTTTGGTGAAATAAATGTTAGACCTAACAAATGATGTCTGTGAAGCACATGCTTTGTTAAGTACAATATATAAACAGGCACAGATGTTTCTATGGAAAGAAAGTATCTTATTTATCTTTCTATTCCAGTACTTAGTTCTTAGCATTTAATACATTTTTGTTTAATGAGTAAAACCATCTTTTGCTGCTAATAAGTTGAGCACTGTGTTTATACATTTTACGAATTTTTGATCATTTTGTGTACTGTCTTTCACCCTTAAACTACTGATGATTTTATAATGCTGCATATCATAAATAATTATTATATATCACAATATGATTCTAAAACATAAAATAACAATGTGTAAGCCCACAATCCAACTCAGGAACATTCCTATTATTACCTGGTTGATATTATGTGTTCTGGGTATCAGTCTCATCTTGCTGTTACCTTTTTTTTTTTTTTTTTTTGGTACCGGGGATTGAACTCACAGCCTCACGCTTGCCAGGCAGGTGCTTAAGCCACTGAGCTAAATCCCCAGCCCAATCTTGCTGTTACCTTGTCCCACCTCCTGCAACGGAGATGATCACAGATATGAAGTTTATCATTTTCTTGCCTTATGTTTTTTAGTTATATGTATCCCTATAAGATATGCCAGTGTACAGTATATCATGATTTGTTTTCCTGTTCTCATAAATGACCTTTCAGACATTCCTCTTTTGCCATTATAATGTTGCTATAAACATTCTTCTCCATGTTTCCAATATATATTTTGCTCTCCCCTCCCTCCCGACTCCAATCTCCTGTGCTAGAGACTGAACTCAAGTCCTCACACATGTTAAGAAGGTGCTCAGCCCTTTTGAGAGTTTTTCAAAGGTGTGAACTTAGGAATGGAATCTTTGTTTTATGAATATTCTTTTCTTTTAGCTTGATAAAGATGACATGGTATACATGGAAGCATATGATAAATTGCTGGAGTCCTGGCTAACTTTGGTCCAAGATGATAAACATTTCCATAAAGGCTTTTTTACTCAACATGCAGTTCAAGTTTTCAATTCCTATATCCAGTGCCATCTAGCTGCACCAGATGGCACGAGGAACTTGGTAAGTTTCAAGCCAAGTGGTAACAAAGTCACCCCAGGCTGTATTCATTGTATTAAACATTATTAACACCAGAAATTTACAATGTTCTCCCTTAGAAGATTTGCTGAGAACAGAAGTGAACCTTGTTTCCTAAATGAGTTCTTGTTAAATGGGATGTTGCTTATAGTCACATTTTTTTCTGCCAGTGCCAGCCTGAGTCTTGCTAGTTGTCCTGTGCTAATGAATGACTTCCTATATCCAGAAGACCAGGATAGCAGATCACTTGGTGACATGTGAAAGACAGCAGAGCATTTAGTGACATGTGAAATTCCCTAGTATGACAAGTGGATTGTGAGCATGTAAATATCTGTGCTTACCACATGCAATAGGAAGTGAAAACTATACTTCTTTTTCTTTTGTGTTTTCCTCCTTTTGATAACCTCTAGTGCTATTTGTATGGTAAGAAAAGAATCCCTAGATTAAAGATTGGCTCTGCCCAGCTCACCTTTCCATTTGTAGTACTGAAGCTGTTTTATTGGGCCACAAAAATTTGTTTCTTACTGAAGAAGATAGTCAGTGCAGTTTCTCATTGTTTGTTTCTTTCATCTATAATAGACTGCCAATGGTGTAGCCTCTCGTGAGGAAGAAGAAATAAGTGAACTTCAAGAAGATGACCGAGACCAGTTTTCTGATCAACTAGCCAGTGTAGGAATGCTAGGAAGGATTGCTGCAGAACACTGTATACCTCTTCTGACAAGGTACACACTGTCCAAAGAAATCCCATGGAGCAAATATTCTCTATTCACAATTCCCTGGAGAGCACTTAAAGTGTTTAAAGACTTTAAACACTCCTGCCCCGTATCCCAGCACATTGGACCAAATGGACAGAAACATACTCATGGTTGCATTCTTTGGCTTATACATTTGGAGCCCAGGCACTACAACATAGATGGCAGAGAGATTATGGAAAACATGGTATGAGAAATGATTTGACCCCTATCAATAAAACTGGGAATAACCAGTTTTCAAATGCCTGTTGTAAACCTTGATTGTTTTTAAAGCATTTAAAGCATTGTTTAATTGTGTCATAAACAGTAAATCACAGTTCCTATAGTGCTATGAGAATAATTTTGTACTATAATGTTTTGTATACGTGTTTTTACACTAACATCTTGATTTATGTTGTCTAGTATATGGAAGTTGTAAGTTGTTTTAGGTCTTCACCTATTGAACTTGCTATTGTGTTTTGTTTTATTTTGTTATCTTCTTTTAGTTTATTAGAAGAAAGAGTAACAAGACTCCATGGTCAGTTACAACGACATCAGCAACAGTTACTTGCTTCTCCTGGTTCAAGCAGCATTGACAACAAAATGCTGGATGATCTTTATGAAGATATTCACTGGCTCATTTTAGTTACAGGTTGGTTACTTGGTTTTTTTTTTTTAAATATTGCCAGTGACAAGTTTAAGCCCTAAAATTTAGAAGCTTAGTATAATATATAATCAGTGTACTATATTGGATGAAATTTGAACATACCTGTTTTCTACCACAAAGCTATGAGTGCATATTTTAAAAAATACTGGCTCACATATATTCGGTGCCTGTTATACACTAGTTTTATGTGGGTCTCCTAGTAGCTCACTGAGTTAGTAGTTAGGTGTTGTTACTGTGATCATCATCATTATCCCCATCCAGCAGAAGATGCTAAAAATAAGAGAAACTAGCCCATGGTCACACTGCTCCTAATGTTCAGAGCCACAGTGTGAATCTAGGCAGTCTGACTTGTTGGGTCTTCTTCCTTAACAACCATACTGTTAGTGTTTCTGTATTTTAAATAATCAGAAAAAATCTTGGCTTTTGGAAAGGCATTCTTCAATATTGATTTCTTGTAAAGATAATAGCAGAATTCCTGTTCACTGTAGAAAGTAATTATTGAAAACTATAAAAAAGTAGATTAAAAAGCCAACATGTCAGTATGAATTATAAAACTGATGAATAAAACACCTGTCCTTTGCTATAATTTTGAGATTATCTAAGAAATTGAAAGGTTTTTCTCGAGTTGAAATTAACAGAGTAACATTTATAATTTACCTTTACATCAATTTATGTGATGTATATAAAACAAAATTGAAAACATTTATAGTGCAATTTGGTAAATATAGATTTGTTAAGTGTTCGTTTTTAATTTTTTTTAAACTGAAGGCTACCTCTTAGCTGATGATACTCAGGGAGAGACTCCGCTAATACCTCCAGAAATAATGGAATATTCCATTAAGTATTCATCTGAAGTTGACATTAATACAACACTTCAAATTTTGGGATCTCCAGGAGAAAAAGCTTCTTCCATCCCAGGGTACAACAGAACAGATTCTGTGATTAGGTAATATGAACTCTATAGCTGTGCTCTTGTAATTTATACTGTTTTAAAAATTCTGAGTTGATGGGTAGATGACTGGACAGATAGGCACTTTGTACATCAGGCACATGAGGGAAAGAAAACTGGAGAAGCCTGAAGTATACAGGGATGTCAAGCTCTTAGTACTCAATATATTTAGGCAACACTACTTGAGTGGAGATTGACAGATATATCTAGTACTGAAGAAAACAAGTATAAAGTTATGCTAAATGTGAGACTCCAGAGGGAGATTCAGTCTAACCTACAGCAAACACAGTACTTGTCCAGAGAAAGCAGTACATACAGCCTTAGTAAGCAAAAAAAAAAAAAAGAAGATTGTTAAAAACCAGATGTATATTAACAAATATTTATTGTTCATGAGAGCTGAAACTGTTACAATGGCTTTCTTAAGAAAACCATAATTCTTATTTTATAAAGT
The DNA here is from genome assembly GCA_004027295.1 of Dolichotis patagonum. NCBI lineage: Eukaryota > Metazoa > Chordata > Mammalia > Rodentia > Caviidae > Dolichotis > Dolichotis patagonum. Next base: position 16,918 of record PVJX010011645.1, on the reverse strand, counting down.
GAAAATACTTATCCTGAATCTGTGAATCTTGAAAGCCCTGTCAGAGGCAGTTACAAAACAACAGAGTACCTCAAATGAGAGGATTCACAAGTAGCAAGAGCAAACTTTTCATCAACTCTTAGTTGTGCAGTTAAATGGGCAAATCAGAAATATATCCACTTCTGGTAGTGAATTTGAAAAAAAAAATTTAAACTTCAGCATCTTTTCCTTTAAGTGAAATTTAGGTTAATTGAAATTTAGGTTGTAAGCAGAGATGTCTGTAATAATATTATCAGTTGCAAGATCAATAACTCAAACATAGTGCTACCCCTTCATTCTTTTTGTAAATACAAAAATATGCATGTCACTTAAACCCATGCAACAGAAAATATTGTGTTTTGCAATTTGAAATAATAAACTGATACAGAGAGTGAAATACTTGGAAATTTATTTCCTTCATTGGTACTTGTATTCTCTTGTTAAAATAAAATGTCGATACTTCATTGGAAAAGTTTTTAAATCTTTCTCTTGGGATGCTGTAGTCATTTGATTTAAAGTCTGTAGAAATCAGTACTTTTACTCTGTTTTGTTCTGTGGTAAATGTCAATTACAATGAAAGTTGATTTCAGGCTTCTGTCATATTTTATGTTGTCATATTTCTTGCCTAGCTAGTACCATTAAGAATGCTTTCCTTGTACCTTAAGTGCTTTTTCAGCTTCTTCCAGTCCTAGGTATCAAATGTGGGAGGAAAACATTTCTATATCTGACAGTACAGGTTGGGACCATAAATGAAATTTACAATTTTTTAAAATCCGAAGAATAGTATGAAATTGACTGGCATATTAGAGAAATGTTTGTTTGCCTAAGAAGGGAGTTCACATTTCTTGCAACACCTGTCATTTAATAAGCAGTTATTAAGTACTTCCTGTGCACTGGGCATTGGTGAGTGCTTGGTTCAGGCCTTGAATCCTCTTAATTGGTGGTTGCTTAGGATACACAAATGAACAGAGTGAACAAAATAAGCTCCTCATAAGGAAGAGATGAGCAGGAAGTTAATTACATAGTGTGTTAGCGGGTGGTAAATGCTGCAGATAAAAAGCCAACAGCAGTAATGGATCAGCACAGACTTCAGGGATTATTGTGGTTTTTAAGTAGGGTGCTTCCATGTAGGCTTTGTTCAGGCGATGACTTGTGAGAATATAGTTGGGGTTGGCCAGGAACCATGGTGTTCCTTTCATGCGAGGGATAGCATTCCAGCAGAGCAACCAGTAATGCAAAGGCCCTGGGCATGCCTGGCATGTGCAAGGACTGGTAAAAATGCCACTGGGGGCCAAGCAAAGTGAGCAGAATTTTGTAAGAAGTAGAGCTGGGGAAATAGAGGGAAACCAGACAGAGGTGTCAGGGCTTTGTTACATCTTTGGCTTTTGTGTCGTGGGGTGCTATCATAGGGTTTTGAGCAGAAGAATTTGTATGTTAAAAATTTTAGTCTAATGCAGTGGTCTGAATGATGGAAGAGAGCAGGTGTATGAGGCTAGTTGTAGTAATCCAGGAGAAAGATGGTGTCTAGGCCAGAGTGACAGGAGTATAAGTTTGTGAGAAGTTAGAGTGCTGTTTGGTTTGTTGTGCTGTCTTTTGGTTTATGAAATGCAAGTGTAATCTAGGATTGATTTGGGAAACTAAGTGCTGTCTGGAAGTAAAGTGTTTTTAGATAGCATGTTTAAGAAAGTAATCTTTAGAATATAAAAAATTAAAAATTTCAATGTCTTTTCTTCAGTTCCCCTTTGTGCTAGAATCTGATGATAAAAGAAGAGTGGTGTAGAGGTACAGTAGACTCATCTACTGGTAGAGAAGGGTTATCTCTTCTTGGACGACATGACTCGTATTTAAACTACTGCCTGAAGGAGGAGAGGAAGGCAGAATATTCCACGAGAATATACACGAGAGTGTAAGCGTGATATGACTATTTGGTCACGTAGGAGAAGGTGTTGTCCATGGCAGGCAAGATGGGGATGGAGCGTTGTGAGTGGGGCAAGTTGGGAAATGTTACATAGTAGTCTTGAAGCAAAGACAGAAAGAGGCCCCCAGGTCTGAGAAGTGTTCATGAGGAAACTCTCCAGGCCTTTGCTGATCATGGACATGGTGAAAAGGACAAGACAGATGACGGAGGGTTCCCTAGGGGCTCCCCTGTGCCTTCCTCGTCACTGCCCAGGCTTTTCTTTCACTTGTTCATCTTTCTTCCATTTGACGAAGGGAAAGTAACCCACTCATCCTGCACCTTGCTGTGTGGATTGGCACATATCTAAGAGCCCAGAGCGCAGCCTCAGAGGGCAGTTCCTCATGGTGTGATGTGGACTCATGGAGGGCCAGAGCGTGCGACTGGTCAGGAGGTTCAGGCCTTTGCATCAGGTCACATGAAGCAGGACCCAGTCCAGTGTCAATGCAGGGATTAGTAAACTAATTTTTGATATATTTCTGTGATTTTTGCCATGTAACTTGGGAGACATTCACATAATTGGTGACCTTGCTGTATAAGAATACCTTCTATTTATGTGAACAAGTTTTTCAGTGTTTATATCTATTGAAATGAATAGTAATTACACTCATTCTGTCAATGAAATATTTAGTCACAAATATGAGCAAGTTGATATATGTGCTGCCAAAGCGAGCACAATATGAACAAATTGGGAAAAACAGCCTTGTTATGTTGGCCTCAAGATGCACAAAATTTTATGTCGTGTTTCATAATTTAAATTTGTTTTCCTTTTCAAATGTGTAATTTTAATATTACAATGATTTTTCAGTCCTGAAGGCAATTTTAAATACAGTCCCATGGTCATTTGAAATTCTTAAAACTTTTCTTTTAATATAGAGACATTTATAGACATATGTATCATAGAACGTAGTGTGATTTGTAAAATATTTCAACATAAATTTATTAAGAAAATACATGGGGAAATGAAGTTGAAATAAAGAAATATTTGTTTACATGTTTGAATATATGACTGACTGTCAACACTAAGATGGTGGAATTGCAATGTGTTTAACCATTTTGCTTCAAAATCTGATAGGCTAAAATGATATCTAAAATTAATCTTATGGGGAAAATCTGATACATTCACTTAAAATGTGATAAAATGAAGGGTTTTGGTTTACATATTTCCTAAAATAAATCTTGAAAGTTCAAGCACTGGTGTTCTAAGTACTGTGTGTATAACGAGACCAGACCGTAGAGTAGAACCTTAAAAACCAGGCTTGGGCCGGGGATTTAGCTCAGTGGCTTAAGTGCCTGCCTGGCAAGCACGAGGTCATGAGTTCGATCCCCGGTACAAAAAAAAAAACAAAAAAACCTTCCAAATTTGGGCTGGGGATTTAGCTCAGTGGTTTAAGCGCCTGCCTGGCAAGCGCAAGGTCGTGAGTTCAATCCCCGGTACCAAAAAACAAAAAACAAACAAAAAAAAAAAACAGGCTTCATGGAGGTCAGAAGAAAAGGCTACCACAAGGAGCAGGAAGGAGTAAGCAGACAGATGTGGTGTGGTGGGTACAGTGTGTGCCAGGGATGTGTAAGCAGGTGTCCTCTCAGGACAGAGTGGTTAGCAGCACAGCACAGAGCACCTCTGAGACACCAGAACTGAATAAAGAACTGAAACATGTCCATCTGGTTTCATGATGAGGAAATCTCAGTCTTCCTAAAATGGGTGGGGAAAGGAGCAGAGCCCAAACCTCCTTTAGAAACTCAGTCTCAATACTGAGGTGTTACAATGAGTTTTTTCTTTATATCCTCTGCTTCTTTGGCTTTTGGCCAAGTCAAATGATATCTGTCTTTATCAGTCAGTCAGTCAGTCAGTCGATCAATAAGACTATGAGCTTCCCACTCCTAGGACAGAGACATTTTTACTTACCCATGTCATACTACGTTACTGATACCACATGGCCATATGAATTATATAGTAGAGGAAAGGACATGTGTGCAGTTAGGGAGGTAACCTTTACAGCAAGATTTTTATTTAAAATACCATTAGGAATCACATTTATTGGAATTAAATAGGGCTATCAGATTTGGAGACAAGACCAATTCTCAAAACATTCTAAATGAGTCAGTTCCCAGATCGTACATCATACAGATCTTGTGTTTTATGATATAAAGTGACAGACCATGCTTACCAGAGGGAGTTTTAAATGATGGAATACTGAAAAAATTTGGCATGTACTCTGAATGTTTAATACTATGTATTTCTTTATTTTCAATATTGAAAATTCTCCTTGGTAGTGCTGAGATTTATACATGCAGCTGCAACATCAACAGAAGGATCTCTCTAGCATTGACTCTCTTCCTTTGTTTTATTGTGAAAGACCAGAAATAACGTGACCAGTTTATCTTCAGTCCTATTGATGAAAGTTTCAAGTATAACCTGGAGTAAATCCAGGGAATTGAAAAACAGAAAAGGACTTGGGAGGGGGGTTGTTGATATATATATGTAGGCAATCACTGAATCAATAGGTGACTTCTGTTTTGTACCTACAGGCTGTTATCTGCTGTTCTGAGAGTTTCAGAAGTTGAGTCTCGAGCAATAAGAGCAGATCTTACTCATCTACTAAGCCCTCAAATGGGCAAAGATATTGTTTGGTTTCTAAAACGCTGGGCCAAGACTTACCTCCTGGTGGATGAAAAACTGTATGATCAGGTCAGAATGTAAAAATGTTAAACTTTTTTTGATTTATGTTGTTGGCAATTACAGAAGTGAGAACATTTTTCCTATTGCAATTGTTCTTCAAAATGGAACTGTTATATCTGCATTAAAGAAAACTGAAGACTGAAATGTTATTTTGTAACTTTTTTATAGTACATTGTTAGATTTTATTTTTATTTTAACCATTATTAAGGTACAAATTGCTATTGGTAATAGATTAATTTTGGTTTAAATATCATGTTAGTGTGGTAACAATATGAGGATGAAGTTGACAGCAAAGTCAGATCAGAAAGCATGAGTGCATTTATAATGTTTTGAATGTACAGAAATGAATCATTTCTACAAGTAAGAACTACTTCAGATTTACATGCCAGATGATTTTTCTGTTTACTATTTGCTCAGCTGATTTTTCTTTCCAACCTTAAAAAATCTGTTTTCACTCTTTAAGATAAGCCTGCCATTCAGTACAGCATTCGGACCAGACACAGAGGGTTCTCAGTGGATTATTGGCTACCTCTTACAAAAGGTCATTAGTAACCTCTCAGTTTGGAGTAGTGAGCAGGACCTTGCAAATGATACTGTGCAGCTCCTTGTCACTTTGGTGGAAAGAAGAGAAAGGTAAGTCCATTGCAGGAAGGAAGGAGAGGGAGAGAGAGAGGAAATTGTTTGCTTTTTAACGTAGTCTTTTCACCTGGTAAATGATCATACAATTTAAGACTAGATTTAGTCTACATTTTGGAAATAGTATATTATTAAAACTATTGTTGTGAAATAGTTTTAAAATTGTTACAAATGCAAATGGAACGTTCCATTTTACAAGTGAGGATTACATTGATTATTCAAGGATTTTGCATGAAAGAATTTCATGAGTAACATAAATCTTAGTTAATAATCTGTGGTTATAAAAACATTCATGAAGAATATTCTTTTTTTTTTTTTTGTTATTCTGTTATCCTTATCCCCGTCTTAAAGGTGAGAACAACTGATAGTTAAAAATCATTGCAAAGTAAAATTTTTAATGCTTTCCACAGCAGATTGTAGAAATATTTTCATTTTTCTTGCTATATAGGAATATATCCTTGCTATTGTTATTACTATTGCCATTGACTATTATTTATTGAATTCTTACAGTTTATTGAACATTTACTAGGCATTTCACAAATAGTATCTCATTTCATCATTATATCTGTCTCAGGCATGAAATTTAGGCATATTGTAACTATTGTTATCCCCTTTTTGCAGATTGGAAAACTGATAGTTAAGAGACATTAAATAAGAGCATTCATTTTATGTTGTCCAGTGACTAATGATGTTGAGAATAACCCTGTGTGACTCCAGATTGTAGACTGTGTTACTGTACTATGTTATAAAAACTGATTAAATTCAGTGGGGTGTGGGCAGGTGTCCACAGTCCCAGCTGTCCAAGGGTCAAGATGGAAGGGTCACTTGAACTCACCAGCATGAGAGGCTTCTGGGTAACATAGCAAGACCTTGCCTCAGTAAATAAACAAATAAATACAGTTTATCTTCAGCTTTTGTTTTGTTATTTCTCCCTTTAGGGCAAACTTAGTAATTCAGTGTGAAAATTGGTGGAACCTAGCTAAACAGTTTGCAAGCCGAAGCCCACCTCTTAATTTCCTGTCTAGTCCTGTGCAGAGGACGTTGATGAAGGCTCTAGTCTTAGGAGGCTTTGCACATATGGACACAGAAACCAAGCAACAGTATTGGACAGAGGTAATGGTTCCCTCCTCTACATTCCTGTAGATGTTCTGTGTGTTTATACAGTCTTTGGAAACCGTAACATTTCATTCATAGTCTTTCTAATATATTTTTCACCTAATGAATAGGTGAAGGCTGTTGCTTTACAAGTATGTACTGCCTCATGGTTTGTCTGAACTTGCTCATGTGACAGTATTCACTATTATCAAGTGTGCTGTATTTTAGGTACATTTTCTCTACTCAGGTAAGAGCCTATAACTGGTGTATTAAATTACTATTAAAAGTTGGCTGGCCTAAAAATGGTCATCTGAGATGAATATACACTGCTCAGAGGAAAAAATACAAACAGCAACTAAATATATGAAAAAATGTTCAGCATCACTGATCATTTGAGAGGCACAAATTAAAACAACACTGAGATTCCATCTCACCCCAGAAAGGACAGCTATCATCAAGAAATCAACCAATAACAAATACTGAAAGTCTCTAGGGGAAAAAGAACCCTTTTCCACTGTTGGGAGTATAGACTGGTACTACTGTGGAAATCAGTGTGGAGATTCCTCAAAAAACTAGGATTGGAGGGCAACCCAGCTATTTCCCTGCTAGGTGTCTTCCTAGAAGAATTAAAAACTTCGTACCACAGCAATATATGTGCACCCATGTTTATGGAAACACAATTTGTAATAACTAGATTTTGGAAACAACTCAAACACTCATCAACCGAAGAATTAATTAAAAAAAGATGCAATGTTTTTCTATGATAGAGTGCTGCACAGCCATAAAAAAGGATAAACTTGAAACTTTTATAGGTAAATGGATGCAACTCAGGACCATATTCATAAGTGAAATAAATCAGACTCGCATGTGTAAACATCATATTGTCTCCCTAACCTAAGACACTAAAAGAATAAATAAGATCCAAATGTACAACAGATATTGTGAAATGGGAAGAAATTGTTCCAAAGGAAAGAAACTGGGATGGGGGAAAGAAGAAAAGAAGGAAGGAAAAAGCAAATATATATATGTATGTATGTGTGTGTATATATATATATATATATATATATATACACACACACACACATATATATACATATATATATGTTAGTTAAGATAGTTATACCTCTAATTTCTCTTATTCATTGAAAAAAAAGGTTCATGTTAATGTTTGGACAATGAAATGTTTATGTCTTGTACTCTGAGTAACTAAAGATAACAATACACAATGTATTAATCATTGTTACTCTCCTATTATTTCCTTTTGATTTTTTTTCCTCTTTGAAATAAAACTAAAAAGAAAAAAAATGGCTGGCCAGAGATATAGTCAGGTGGTGTAACACTGACCATGCCTGAGGCCCTTGGTCTGATCTCCAAACTAACAATGACAAAGGGAATTGTGACATTAAGAATCAGTGATACATTCTTGTTTTGAACAAGTAGATGCAAGCCACATACTATAATTATGTCTGGGGCTGCTGTAAAAACATGGTGACTTAAGCAGTTGACATTTACTGTCTCATGGTTTTGGAGGCAAGAAATGCAAGAGAAGGTGTGGCCAGGGGTGTTTCCTTCTGAGGAGGAATCTGTAGCTTCTTGTGGTTTGCTGGTGATTTAGGCGTTGTTGATATGTGTATGCATCTCCCTGATCTCTGCCCTCACGTTCACATGGGGTTCTCCTTATATGTCTGTTCGCTTCCACATTTCCCTCTTGTTATAGAAGCCCACCGTACTCCAGATAACCTAATTTTAACTGACTTCATCTACAATGACTGGTCAGTTAGGGTCACAGTCTGAGGATTTCCACAGATGAATTTTAGAGGAGACATAATTTAACCCTTAACAGCCATCGTGGACATAGCACATAAGAAGCTTTCAATCAAGGATCAAGTGTGTATACAGGCTGCCCTGCTGTTGTACTTGTCTCTAGAGTGTTCTAAATGTCTGAGAAGCAGCACAATGATAGAATCAAGTAATTTCTGTGATTTCATAATCAGTGGAAGCCAGGCTATGAATTTCTAGTTTAAATAACTTCTTTCTTATGAACAACTTTAGATAAAATTACTATGCTCATGAGTATGAGTACTGGTGTGTGTGTGTGTGTGTGTGTGTGTGTGTGTGTGTGTTGCTGAGAATCAACCAAGGCTTTGTATGCTAGGCAGATGTTCTATCCCCAAGCCACCCTTATGGCCACACTCACTTTTACACACAGGATAGAACAGGTTATCTACTGTTCTATGCCAGGAGGAATGAAGCAAGTAAAAGGAGCCAACAGCTTTGTGCTGAACTTGATGCTGCAGAGCAAAACATGCAGACCATAGCTCGCGGACCAATTATGATCTCTGTCTGTTTTTGTACATTGTTTTATTGAGAAATGATTGTGTTCAACTTGTTTATAGCTCTTACTACTCAACCTTTTTTTATTTTTTATTTTACTTCAGAGAGGCTAAAATAATAAAACCAATCAAAACAAATCAATGTAAGTGATGCAGGACTTCAAAACATGACAAAATCAACAATAGTTATCATAATGCCTTTTAATGGCTACAAAATAGCTGCAGATATCTTCAGACATAGTAAAAGTCAAACAGAGCAGAATAGAATAGAAACAATAAAAACAAAACAATGAGTGCAATAAAGGACTTCAAAACAAGCCTATAGTAAATCCAAAATTGCTACCATAATATATCTTGCTATCTTTAAAACAGTTACTCCAGCCATTGAATCCAACATAATCAGATAAAACCCAACCCAACAAAACAATGGAAATGATATAGGACTTCAAAACAAGACAGTAGGGAATCAACAATGGCTACAATGCTCAGAAGGAGATTCCCCCCCCAGATGCCACACTGTGTACTGCTGTCCTCTGAACCTATGATCAGAAGGAAGGGCTGGGGTCTGGCTGTTCGCAGTCTAGTGTTGTGACCTGTTTTGTTTTGAGAAAAAAATACTTTGCTGATTCCTCTTTTGGGTCTTAGTTTTTGTTTTGTTTTGTTTTTTTGTCTTTTAAACATGCTTTTGTTAATCACATGAAGAGAAATAACAGAATTCTATGAATGGGATTAAGAAAGTCATGTTCCATGAATTGGATATCATTTCTGTAAGTTAGGATAACCTTCAAAAGGGGAATGTAGAGTATGGTGTAGATACTCTTTGTCTCACTTCCAGCAATTAAAAATGTTTTAGAAAGAGAATATTCACCTAAGTCAAGGAAATCATATTTACAAAGTTTATGCTGTATCATTATAGGTTCTGCAGCCACTTCAGCAACGATTCTTAAGAGTGATAAACCAAGAAAACTTTCAGCAAATGTGCCAGCAGGAGGAGGTCAAGCAGGAGATCACTGCCACACTGGAGGCCCTGTGTGGCATTGCTGAGGCTACCCAGATTGACAATGTGGCCATCCTTTTTAATTTTTTAATGGACTTCCTTACCAATTGCATTGGGTTGATGGAAGTTTACAAAAATACTCCAGAGACTGTCAATCTCATTATAGAAGTTTTTGTTGAAGTTGCACATAAACAGATATGCTATCTTGGAGAGGTAAGCACTTTGTAGTTTCATGCCTTCAGAAGGAAAACTCTTTGGAGATATAATGAAGCAATAGATACTTACTGCACACCCAACATGTGTTATTTATTTTTATTCTTCGAAAAGATCTTCCAACAAGACTCAGTTTAAAAAGCTCATGATTTAAAAAAAAAAAGCTCATAATTTAGAGGAAGTCATGCTGAATGAGTACAAATTTGTGTCCTACAGTTTTGTTAGAAAATGACTGATATTTTAAATGTCACTATATTCTTAATGCATACTTTTTCATTATTGGTAACATTTTAATATCAACAAGCATTATAGCTACTTTTAGAATTAAGAGTAATTTAAACTTCTTTAGTATTTGTTTCTACAATAGATTCTATCCAGTAGCTTAACATGCACATTTTCTTACAGTCCAAAGCTATGAACTTATATGAAGCCTGCCTTACTTTGTTACAAGTATATTCTAAGAATAACTTAGGACGGCAAAGAATAGATGTTACAGCAGAAGAAGAACAATATCAAGACCTGCTTCTCATTATGGAACTTCTTACTAACCTTCTGTCAAAAGAATTCATAGATTTCAGTGATACAGGTAATATGTATTGTGGTGGCTTTTAAACTTTGTTGTTGTTGGTTTTGTATGTATTGTTTGTTTGGTGGTACTGGGAATTGAACCTTAAGGCCTTTGCACTGAGTTTGTTTTTATTTTGAGATAAGGTTTCCCTAAATTTCTCAGGCTGGGCTGAAACTTGTAATCCTCCTTCCTTAGCTTCTTAAGGGATGTTGTTTGTTAAAGCAAACTGGTATGGTTTGTTTGGTTTTGAAGGGAAATACCATGGGGAAGTTCAGTGTATCAAACAAATGAAAGATCTCTTTAGTTGAAATAGAGACAAAGAGCTCTCCCTACTTAACTTTATTGTTATTAGAATAATATCTTCCATTTACTGATATCTCCACTAAATGCAAAGCAAAGTAACTACCATTATTATTCTCACCATATAGATGAAGAAGCGGAAGCACAGAGTATTTTAAGTCACTTACCCAGAGGTATTTAGCCAGTAAGTCAGCATTAAAATCCAAACCTTAGGCTAGGTGTGGTAGCGCTTGTTTGTAATAGCAGCACTCTGGAGGCAGAGGCAAGAGGATCACACGGGAATTTAAGGCCAGTCTGGACTTCATAGTGAATTTAGCAAGACTCTGTCTCAAAAAACAAACAATCCAAACCCTAGTGTGAGACTCCAGACTCCTCAGAGTTATGCTGTCTCAAGTCCTCCACAGCTTTGGAGACAGCTACCCCTTTAGGCCTTGCATATTGCTAAGTACAGCTTGGAACACCCTGTTGAGTTGGAAGCCCAAGTTCAGAGCAGACAGGTCACCCATGTGATGACTCTCGACAGTCTGGCATTGGGGAAGCAGCAAGTGAAGTTGATTGGGACATCTGCTGCCCTTGCTTTGGAAAATGGGGTTCTTCTAACCAGAACAAAGATGAGGGAAAATTCAGAATGAGTCTGAAAAAGTTTTTAAGTAAAAATATTGGAACACTTTATCCTTAAAAGCCAAAGATAAAAAATTTCCATTAATTTTGGCACCATTTAGAGTCAACTGTGCATTATATTTTGGTAATTTTTTTTTATATTTGTAGAATTTTCTTTTTAGTCATTTAAGTACAATTTTATTTTCTGCCTTTAAAAAATGTAATGTTAACCGTTTCCATGTCATTACAATTTATCATGACATTTTTAATGGCTGCATGGTATTCAACATTTGGGAATCTAACCCCTTATCTTAATATCTGTAATATTTACATTTTTACTCTTTTAAAGATACATTGAAGGTTGCTGAGTGTAGTGTCACATGCCTGTAATCTCAGCATTTGGGATGCCTGGTGAGACCCTGTCTCAAAAAAAAAAAAAAGATATATTGAAGGCTGAAGCAGAGAATTGTAGGTTCAAGTCCACCCAGGGCAATTTAGTGTCTTAGCAAGAACCATCTCAAGATTCAAAATAAAAAACAAGAAAAAGGCTGGAGATGCTGTTGTGGTGGTGCATGCCTGTAATCCTAGTACTCAGAAAGTTGAGGTAGGAGGATTCCTGAGAGTTTGAGGCCAGCCTGAACTACATAGAGAGATCCTGTCTCATAAAAAAGAGAGACAGACAGACAGAGCTCAAGAAGCCCTCGGTTCAATCCCCAGTACTCCCATAAAAAGGAAAAAAAGCATTGCACTGTAGACAAGTCTGTCTGAATTTCTGATTGTGTGCTCAAAGTGATAAAGGGGAATGAAACTCCCAACCTACTATATGCCCAGTAGGAGTTCATGTTCTCTAAAATAGAAGAATGAATTTTAGGAACAATGGAGGTTAAAAGTAGAAATATTTATTCAGAGAAAGAAAGCTTCTGTCTGAGAGAGAGACAGAGGGGTCCCAAGTGGGTTGCCAAAGATTCTGTATTTTCTCGGGATTTTTATAGAGTAAAACCATGAGATAAGGCGGGTCTAAAGTTGGGGAAAACTGGGAACTCTAACCCTAAAGGCAGATGGGCGTGAGGTGGGACAGAGCTAAAGTCAACCATTAAGATTAATAGCTCAGGTAAAACTGATTAAATTGGGAACAAATTGGGAAGCGAGTCACCTTAGAAGGGCGGGCATTCTTTTTGGATCAGTGACTTCCTATAGGGGATTGGAATGGTGACTCCTGACGTCTCAAGGTGATCCAGATTTAATCCCTAAGGATTATACTTAAGGGTGTGGTTGCATTTATTTTGCCTTCTGTCCTGAGATCTGGCCCACAGCAAGAGGTGTGTCTCCTCCAAGGTCATCAGACATCTGGTCCTCTGTGCCAGATTCTTTGAGAGCCTAGCCCTGTCTGACTGCCTATAATATTTCTGACTAGCTCAGCTGCCTGTAACAAAAAGGTCTAATGTATTGCTATTGAAGATAACCGTCACATTATACCCTTACCAGCAATGAAATACTGTACCAAAACCATTCTTAGTTTAGTGAGTTGGAAGTCATAACCTTTCAAAGTTTGCACTACTTGATAAATAGTTGGGGCGAAGTGTTTTTCAGTGTTTACTTATGGATATTGCTCACTTAGCTATTTAAGTTTTAACATTCTCATTAATTTGTATGTAGATACAATTTATATGTATTACAGATAATAACCCTTTGTCCTGTTGACTGTTTTTGATTTAAACCACTTTCTGTTTTTAACATTTTCATTTCTATATCTTCCTCTATTCTGTTCAAGCACAGAAAGATTCCATACACCTAAGAAATCAAATAGACACTACTGTGGAAATAACTCATAGACTGGCTATCATGTTAGATTTTATGTTCATTTTATGTTACATTAAATATTAGATATACTTCTGTTTCTAGACTGTCTCCTCCTCTTAACCTCCTTAACACTTTTGCATCAAGTACTGAGATCCTCTAACAAATAAAACACAAAAGGGTGACACAAGGCTAGAGTTTCCACATTTCTTTTCCATCCACTTGTATATTTATTGGGGGCTTTAAGACTTGAGTTTATTTTCATTTGCATGAGGGTAGAACATGAACCTTGGAAATTTAGTGATATAACCGTAAGACTGCTCTATTCTGATTTTGATAGACGAAGTGTTCAGAGGACATGAGCCAGGTCAAGCAGCAAACAGATCTGTGTCTGCAGCTGATGTTGTTTTATATGGAGTGAATCTCATTCTGCCCTTGATGTCTCAAGATCTTTTGAAGGTAATTACAGACAGTGAATGTGAACATTAAAACTATATTAAGCTTCAAAGATACAGAGACAATAATGTGCCTCTGATTTATCTAAGGAGTATATGAAAATGAAGTGTTTTCATTTCCTTCAGTTACTTGTGCTTGCTTCCAGAGTCATGTGTGCACTGATCCATTACCAGTGCCTTTTGTTAGGGTATGCTACAGAAAAAATTTGTTCCTATAGGTATTGAGTTTACCAGTTTTACTTTTCTTATCATGTGTCATCATATTTTTTAATGTCATTCTCAGCATGAGGAATTGAGCAGAGGGGCCGGGGATTTAGCTCAGTGGCTTAAGCACCTGCCTGGCAAGCGTGAGGTCATGAGTTCGATCCCTGGTACCAAAAAAAAAAAAAAACAAAAAGGAATTGAGCAGAGGAGGCCATTTTCTAAGCCACACCATGTAGGTAGAAAAGGGATGGTAGCTTGGGGTTTAGCTCAGTGGCCTAAGTACCTGCTTGGCAAACACAAGGTCATGACTTCGATCCCTGAATCCCCCCCCCCCAAAGGATGGTAAGAAACCAATACTAATTCAATTTAGAATGTTTGCTGACTAGATTATGCTTAGTTTCTCCATTTGGAATGAAGGGTTGGAGATTGGTGAGGCTGCCTTTTCTTTCTGTCAGCACTGTGGCGGGTAGGTGGTCTCCTGTCAGGATTGCCTTGGGGTGGTGAGTGGGAAGAAGGGAAACACATCCAGGGGAGGAAGAGAAGGAGGCAGTGGGAAAAGGAGAGATGAGAATTGCTTGGAAGGTGAGGGTCCCCATACACTTTCGTCCCTGAGAAATGCCTCTGGGAAATAATCCTGACATCCTGTGAGCCAGCGGCTATGCAGCAACCAGTGGGATCAAGATGTTCAGCCAGCTGTGTGTGTTGGTTTGCTTTTAGGGTTGGTTTGTTTGATCAAATAACAATTAAATATTAAGATGTATATTTTCGCTTGTATAAACTAGTATAAGTTATCCTCAGTCCCCCAGGACTGTCTAAATAGAAGATAGTTGTTGGAAGTGTAAGGACTGAAGACTGCTTAATGCCTAACTTTAACAGTTGTATTACTTCCACTTTTCCAAATGCTTCACTAGAAATAAACACATTTATTTATAGAAGGGTTTTATTCCCAGGTCACTTAATAATTTTGGATTTGTTTTTCTTATTTACTGTTCAATGTAAATGCAGAGTATATGGAACTGACTGTAGCTTTTATTAATGCTCCCAAAACAATTATTTCTACTGTACATTACTTTTTTATAGTAGTTACTAAAGTATTTCTTTTATTATAATTTATTTTACATTTAGGTCTGCATGTTTTTTAAAGAAATGGTTATATAGAAGCTTGTTTGTTACATTATAGCATTAATGAAAATAAAAATTAGGTGCTATTGAACATGTAAATATTTAATACTTCTTTTTCAGTTTCCAACCCTTTGTAACCAGTACTACAAATTAATCACATTTATCTGTGAGATTTTTCCTGAAAAAATACCACAGCTTCCTGAGGACCTGTTTAAAAGTCTGATGTACTCCCTGGAGCTGGGAATGACATCATATCCTTTAAATGAATATTATGTCCCCTGGGGGGGTGGTCTTACTTGAAGATTTTTTTGAATTTGTATTTTTGTGTTAATTTGCCTCATCCTGTCCTCTTTTCCTAGATGCCTAAGGCGTTTGACCCCTGCCCCAAAGCCACTCCTTTATAAAGGTCCCAGTTGTCAATATCATCTATTATGACTAGGTCTCTTGTCTTAACTTGCTGTTTAATATTGTCACTTTTTATCTGCATGGATCCCTGAAAATAAGACTGTGTCATATATTAATTTTTGCTCCAAAAGAGGTAATAGGCTTATTTACAGAAGATGTCTTACTTTTTAGTGTACAAAATCTACATTTATTCCTGTACAAAACTACATTTATGGGCTGGGGATTTAGCTCAGTGGCCTAAGCATCTGCCTGGCAAGTGCGAGGTCGTGAGTTTGATCCCCAGTACCAAAAAAAAAAAAACAAAAAAAAAACAAAACTACATTTATTCAGATATAGTCATGTCCTCTTCTGGTACATCATCATTAACTGTGTAAACCCTGAATTCTGGCCTGATAGTCTTGTGACTACTTTTACCGTGGAACCATGGGGCCTGCTGAAATGCATTGACACCACAGCATCAGTGATTTCAGCCCATGAATTTTTCACCCAAGTCACTACCTCTTGCAGGCTGTCTTCACAGAGTTTCCATTAAATCAGGTGTTCATTGAAGACTTAAAAGGTGGGAGTGGCAACAAAATTGATGATGCTTAAGAATGATGGTCCGTACAAAAATGATGAAAAATTGCAGGCACCAAAATTCAGAAAATGTTTCTATATTTTTCACAAGTGCATAAAGTATTCTGTTACAACACACAACTTACTGAATTATGAAGATTCATATTAGTGTCTGTATTCCAGTTGGTCATTTGGTGATAAGTCTTGAGTTCATCTGTTTACATAGGTGTTTAGCTTTCATTCAAAGGCACTTGCTTGGGTATTTACAAATACTTCATTATAATTTACATCATCTGTTTGAAGTATTAATATCTGCATAATACTATGTTTAATTATATATTGATATTCATTACTTCTGTGGTGTTACAGTGAATGTACTAAATACACCCATCTGGCTGACAACCTTAATTGGGCTTATTTTTGGGGAAGGGGTTGTATTATGAGCATTCTAAAAAAAAAGATCAGGGCCAAGGATATAGCTCAGCTGCACAGTGCCTACCTGGCTAGTGCTAGGTCCTTGAATGTGATTCCCAGTACAAAAAAAAAAAAAAATTGGACTGAAAAAATCATGTTAGGGCTTATTTTCTGGCTAGGTCTAATTTTGGGGAAAATGCAGTAGGCAGAAACAAGCTAGATATGACCAGTTCTAAGCTCTTTTAAGTCTTACAGATTATCTGAAAAACACTGGAAATCTTCACAACTCATTTATATTACATACTAGGAAGAGTCATGCATTCAATATTATGATTTTTTGATATTTTGTAAGTCCAATATACAGTATATCCAATCTAGTTTGTTCTTTGACCTTTGTGATCAGAATGAGCTCAGAGGTTTGCCAGCTCTGTCTGGAGGCTTTGACACCATTAGCAGAACAGTGTGCAAAAGCACAAGAAACAGACTCACCACTTTTTCTAGCAACTCGGCACTTTCTTAAGGTAAGATGTATTGGGTTGGTAGGTCAGAAAATATCTGCTTTGGTGAATTCA
>PVJX010011644.1:0-52837 GCA_004027295.1 Dolichotis patagonum | reverse complement strand
TTTTTTGTAGGGTTGGACTGGTGGTCACAAATTCTCCTAGCTCCTCTTTGTCATGGAAGCATCTTGTTTCTCCATTAATTTCTAGAGAGAGTTTTGCAGGATACACCAATCTGGGCTGGAGATTGTTCTCCTTCAGCGCTTGAATTACATTACTCCAAGCTCTTCTTGACCTGATGGTCTGTATCGAGAAGTCTGCCGTCACACATAGCCTTTAAACTTTCAAATGTTCTGCTTTAAATTTTCTGAAACCTGTGTTCCAAGCCAAGTTTAGTGGTGGCCTTTTTCTGTTTTTTCATGTACAAAATTCTCTGAAGAAATTAAAATGAGATAATAAATATGAAAAGTACGTTTTCCCCTTTGTATCATGTATCAGGTCCTAAAGCAATGGGGCCACTGTAATGATTAACCTAAGAGGGTACCAATTGTATAGAAAACAATATGAATAATGATCCCTGGAGGTGTATAGTGATGTTGTCCTGATATCAATGCTTATCCTGAGTCCTCACAATAACAACATGAAAATGATGTTACTAATTTTACTTTAGGGCTGAGAAAATTGGGGTTCATACTAGTGAAGTGATTTACTTAAGATCATACAATTGGTAAGTCTTTTGAAAATATTATCTAAAGATTTAAACTATTTACCTTAAAAAAGTAATACATGCGGGCCAGGGATTTAGCTCAGTGGCGTAAGTGCCTGCCTGGCAAGCGTGAGGCAGTGAGTTCGATCCCCGGTACCAAAAAAAAAAAAAAAAAAAAAGTAATACATGCAACATGATAAAAATTTCAACAGGGGCAGGGATGGGGATGTAGCACAGTGGTAGAGTCCTTATCTAACATGCACAACGACCTGGGTTGACTTCCCAGGGCTGCCAATAGAAAAAAGAAGAACAAAGAAAAATAAATAATCAAACAGCATGAGAGACTATATAGGGAGGAGTAGTCTTTCCTACTGCTATGTCCCATTACCAGAGACAGTTACTAATATTAGTTTCTGGTGTTTCCTTTTAGTAAATTTTATTCATATCTCAATATATAAGTCTATAGTCATAAATCCTTACAGAGCCAGGCATGGTGGCCCATGCCTATAATCCCAGCATTCAGGAGGCTGAGGCAGGAGGACTGCTGTGAGTTTGAGGCCAACCTGAACTACACAGTAAG
This sequence comes from Dolichotis patagonum, assembly GCA_004027295.1. Classification (NCBI taxonomy): domain Eukaryota; kingdom Metazoa; phylum Chordata; class Mammalia; order Rodentia; family Caviidae; genus Dolichotis; species Dolichotis patagonum. The sequence goes on along the minus strand of PVJX010011644.1, from coordinate 51,676 downwards.
TTCAAGACCAGCCTGAACTACATAATGAGAGTCTGTCTCAAAAATCTAGTTAGAAAAATAATGATAAACACACACACACACACTCTCACTTAGTGATTATTATACATCTATTTTTAAAAAATTGAACAATGAATTGTGGAAGTTGCTCCATAGCAACACATCTAGATCTACTATATTTTTTTTTGCTTTATTTATTTATTTATTTATTTGGTACTGGGCTTTGAACTCAGGGCTTTGTGAATGCTAGGCAAGCACTCTGCCACTGAGCTATGTCCCCAGCCCCTTTTCTTTCTTTCTTTCTTTCTTTCTCTCTCTCTCTCTCTCTCTCTCTCTCTCTCTCTCTCTCTCTCTCTTTTTCTCTCTCTCTCCACCTCCCTTTCTGCCTTAGCCCCCCCTTGTAGCTGAGATTACAGATGTGTGCCACTGTGCCAGGCATTACCTCACTCTTAACAGCTGCATACTCTTCTATTTTACTGAAACAGTATTGTACTGAGGCATATTAGATTGTTTCATCTTTTGCCGTTATCAGCAATTCCTTGGCAAAGATCTGTGTGAATTTATTTGCACATGCAGAGCTGTCTTGGGAGATACTTTGAAAAGGAAAAAGAAGTATTTGAGGGCAACGACCTTTATGATAAGGATGATTAATGTTGTCTTCCTGCAACCTTGCCTTCTATGGTCTCTGGGTTCGGTCCTGACATCACTGCTCTCTGGTGGACAGGAAAGCGTCCACCTTTTGTTCTAGTAGCAGGAAAACATTAGCTTTTGGGATCTGGCTTGGCGGAGACAGCATTGTCCAAATGAGTTAGCCACCGTTGGTATCAGCCTGCCTAAGCCAAGACTGTGGCTCCTTTGAGAGTGGGATGTTGAGGTAGGGATGCTGGTGTGCAGCACTGTCTGTAAGGGTAACCAGAAGTCAGCCTCTGGGGATGATGACCTTGGCTGTCAGGATGCACTGATATTTAGTTAGATCGGGTATTGACCTGTTCTGACCACGAGAGGGCAGTGATGAGCTACCTAGCGTTGCTGCCAGGCTCAGGGAAAGAATCCCTCCTCCCTGTGTACAAGGAACTCCTTTCGGGAGTTGCTTCCCAGAGGCCTGGGTAGCCAGGTAAATTTTCCTATTCCTCAAGAAGGAAAATGTATTCGAGAAAATATAATATAGTTGAATATGATTTAAGAATACTATAGGGGCAGATAAAATCAAGGTTTACCAAGGAAAATAGCTTTATTATATTTTTTTCATTAATATACATGCACATTATGAACATTTCTAACAAAATAAAAAAGTATAATGATCACTTGACACCCTATGGCCCAAGATGACCACTGTTCCCCTTTTTTGGCAATATTTCTATAACCTGCTTTTTTTTTTTTAACTCAGAAAATGTTGTAGATGTCTATCCTTGTCAATACCTTTAATGTTTGAGGCCTCAGGACTTGTACTTACATAAATGCTTCATAAACTTTTCTACCCAACTAACCCCAGAGGCAGAGAAGATGAATGCTTTGCCAGGCAGGCGGTGCGAGACTGTGTATGGGGCTGGAGTGTAAGCCAGCAGAAGAAACTTCTTTGAAACATTGGGCTTTTACCTTAAAATGTTTAGGCAAATTTTGCATTATACCACATAACATTTTGCATTTTAATCCATGTTTTTTTTTTTTTTTTTTTTTTTGGTACTGGGGATCGAACTCATGACCATGCACTTACAAGGCAGGCGCTTATGCTGCTGAGCTAAACCCCCAGCCCCTCCATGCTTGTTTTTAAAAATATTGTGTCTTTTCTCCTTCACATCTTCATAGTATTCCATTGTGGGTATGTACATTATCTAAAAAGCAAAACACAGTGTTGAACATTTAAGTCATTCCCAATTTTTCTCTAACATAAACATTACTGAAACAGGAATTCTTGTGGCTGGTATTTTCTCTTGTCTGATTATATTATTAGGAAAGAATTCCAGAATGGGCACTTTAAAATAATAAAGATGTTCCCTTGCTCCTCAGTGCTTTGGGAAATCAGTTCAGGTGAGATGAAAAGGTGCTGGCAGAGAGAAAGGCTGTCCCCTTAGGCTTCTTTCTCTAGGCCTGGCTGGGCCAGGCTCTGGGCTTGGACCCAGTCTTTCTGCATTTACACACACTGGTTACCTGGCTTTGCGGAGCCTACTGCTATGCTAAGCTCTTATTTCTGCCTTACCTCATCGGTCTTCCCAACAACCTGGTAAAGTAGGCATTATTATTCTCATTTTACAGAGGAGGAAATCGGTCCTGGGAACCCAGGTGTCTTGGGCAAGGTTATATAGCTAGTAATCAATGTTTGGGTATCTAAAATCAGGGAGCCAGGGGTGTTTGTTGTCAGTTTTGTGAATACGACAGCTTAGCTGCAGTCTTTTTCCTCGGATATTTGTCTGAAAATCTTTTAGTTACAAGCGAAAACAAAAACCAAAACAACACTGGAGCTATTTTAAGTTTAAAAGAAAAAAAGGGAGGAGTAATGATGGGGGAGGGAATGTCACGAACATGAAGTCTCATGGAGCCCAAGAGAAGAAGTAATTAGTCTCATGAGGGATGAGGAAGCAGTTCTCTCTTTCTGTTTTGCTCTCTCTGGGAAAGCATGGCCTCCAGCCTGGGCTTCTCCAAGTGCATCTGTGTTGTTCTTCGTCAGCAGACCGGCATCGCTGCTGTACCATGAATGTAACCACTTTCTCCTAACTCCCAATTTTGCTGCCCCTGTTTAAGCCTGAAGCCTAGACTGAACTAGAATCTCTTGTCCTAAACCCAAATTCCCAAGAGAGAGAATTATACAGTGCTGGGTGTTCTCTCCTGATCCCAACCAGTCCTGGCTTTGGAGCTGGGGTCGGGTGTTGGTCTAGTCTGTGAGTAGGGGCCAGTTCTTAGAAAAAGGGGATTGCCGTGGGCTGGCAGATTCCTCTAAAGGTGAAGGTAGGGATATACTGTGGCTTCCTGTCTATAAAACACAAATATTAACCAGGACTCTTTTGAATGTAAGTGATAGAGATCCAACTGAAGTTGACTTCAATGCAAAAAGGAATTTATTATCTTGAACAGAAAACTCAACGGTTTAGTGCTGGGCTCAGCTGGACCTACTTGCTCAAAAACACTGCTGGGAACATATCTGTCTCTTTCCAGCACTCAATTAGGTCTTTGTGTGTGTGTGCTTTATTCCTAAGGAGATTTTTCCCTATCATTAGTGGTGGTATTACGACCACTAGCCGCTCTAGCTTCTGTTCTCACGACAGAACTTCCTTAGAGGAAAGCAGGTTCCCCCTCCTATCAGTTTCAGTTCTGATTATCTTTGACTGAACTGTAGTACTCCTAAAGGAATCCCTGAGGCTGGTGGAAAAGCTGTCTCTCATTGGCTAGCTGTGGGTCACATGATCACTCCAAAACTGAAGTGAGTTTGCCACCCTGAGTGGGGAAGGGAGATTTCCTTAAATGAAAAATGAGACGCTATTAACAGAGATTCCAGCCATGCATCCATGGTAGTGTAATCCCAACTACTCGGGAGGCTAAGGCAGGAGGATCATAAATTCAAGGCTGGCCTGGGCAGCCTTGTGATACTGTCTTAAAATAAAAAAGGCTAGGGTACAGTTCAGTAGTAGAAGACTGCTTATCTTGTGTGAGGCCCTGGGTTCAATCTCTGGTACCACAAAAACTAAACAAACAAAAACACCCCCCTCAAACCCCAGGGATTCCTGAGCCTATTATTTAGAAACAGTGGATTGAGTTTTGTACCAGTACCCTCCAGGGATATGTTGAAAGAGGCTGGTATGGGGTGAGGAGAAGCCTTTCATTGTTTAACTTAATAGACGTTTATCCAGAGTTCGATATGTGCCCAGTTTTGTGCTCTGAGGAGTCAATTATACCAACCAGACCTTTGCTCTAGTTCTTAAATTCCAAGTACTGAGCCACAGATACATTTCTTTCTTTTTTTTTTTTTTTTTGGTACCAGGGATCGAACTCACGACCTCGTGCTTGACAGGCAGGCACTTAAGCCATTGAGCTAAATCCCCGGCCCCACAGATACATTTCTTGAGTATCTACTATGTATAAAACACTGTTGTAACCTCATTTCCTTGCCCACCCCATTTGAAGAGAGATAAAATGTGGCCCTTCGCTCAAGAAGTTTACAATATACCAAGGCAGATAAAATAATAATAAGTAAAAAGAGCAAATGGCAAATACCCAGAGAGTCATACAAACCGGAAAGTGTTCTGGAAGAACAGGCAGGATAAGGAAGAATGCTACTACTGCTGCTGATAACAACAGTGGCTAACATTCAGTGGATGCTTCCTGGAGGCCAAGCATTGTACTCAACACGTTCGGAACAGTATCTCATTTAATCCTAATAACAACTCGAGGAGGAAAATAGTCCGTTTCGTAGAGGAAGGCACTGAGGCTCTAAGAGGTGAATGGACTTACTAAAGTACAGGAAGTCACAGAGTCTGCTTGGCCTAGAGCTCAAACCATTTGGCTGATATATCGTCCTGGGCCTGGAAAGAAGGCCAGGAGGTGTTGGTCTGGGAAATTAGGGCTCGTGGCATAACTGAGGAGGCAGGAGCCAGCCAGGGCAGGCTTTGTTCTCTCCTCCCAGAGGGCTTTCTGTGTGCAGCAGGAAGAGGCTGTCTTCAGCTTCGAGTCTGTCCAGTGCCTAAACCTGATTCCTTGGCATCCCTTGTAAACTGGCTACCCCTGCAGGCTAAATAGGGTGAAAAAATATGCTTATACCATGTTATTTGTAAGAATGAATTAGTGCCCAAAATTCAAAAATTGGGAAATTTCACATAAAAATGAGACTATCTGACAACTCTGGGCCTATATTCCCATGGCAACCGTCTGCTAGAGCAGGGTAGCAGCTGTTGCCTGTAGCCCAGGCACACTCTCCATTGCCATGATTGCTGTCGGTCCCCAGTGTCCCTCACTGAGCTGTTTCACTTGTTTTCTTTACTGTTGTGACCCTTGGGGGCATCTGAGCTAGAGTCACTATGTCCCAGTTTCAGAGTCCCTGGAGACAGAATTTGGCCAAGCTTGGGTCAGCTGCGTGTCCCTGGTTGGATGCACCGTGGCCAAAGTAGTGAGGTCAACCTGGGGTGCAGGGCCACCATTTCATCGAGGTCTGTGGATAACAGTGGTTCCTAGAAAAAAGGCTGTATCGTTGCACAGACAGTCTGAGAGGAGTGTAGTAAAAAGCAGGAGGAGATTAAGGCCTAGAGCCCACTTATTACACAAGACATGTAATAATCCAGGCTGTGGGCCATGATGAGGGCCTCTGCTGAAACAGTGGGCACAGAGGGCAGAGGGGGAGTTTAGTTAAAAGATGTTAAAAACAGGGTGTTTTGTGGACTGAGCTGTGAGGAAGTGAACCCCTCTGGCTTAGGGAACAGGGTAAAAGGTAGAGTAGTCATCAAGATTCAGAACCCAAGTGGAGCAGGCAAGAGTTCGTTTTTGGCCATTTTAAGCTGACTGAGCTGTGCCTGGGGTCATGCAGGTATTGCTGCTTGGGAGCAGGTGCCTTTGGGGAGTGGGAGATATGGCCTTGAGATCTGGATTAAGTTACTGGCAAAGAGAAAAGCTTTGAAGACACAGCTGCAGTTAAACGGTAGGGTGTGGGGAAGAGGGAAGGAAGAGGGCTAACAGCAGAACCCTGAAGAGCAAGGCTTAAGAAAGGGGATCCACCAAAAGTGCTGGTTGCAGAAGTTGTAGAACAGGAGTGGAAGCTTTTCAGGAGCCCAGGAAGGACAGTGTAAAGGAAAGAGTGGTCAGAAGCACCAAGTGTTTAGGGAAAGCAAGAAGGAAAGGTCAGGAGACAGGTTTTTGGATTTGGCTTTTAAGAGATCACCAATGAACTGGGCGTAGCCGTGCATGTCTGTAACCCCAGCACTCAGCAGGCTGAGCCAGGAGGATTGCATCGAGTTTGAGGCCAGTCTGGGCTACATAAAGAGATCAAGACCCTCCTGAAGTACATAGCATGACCTTGTCTCAAAAAACTGTGTGAAGCTGTACTTGGGTTCGATCCCGAGTACAGAAAGAAAGAGATCATTGATAATGGTGGTGTATAACTATCTGCCTATAATCCCAGTGCTTGGGAGGTAGGCAGGAGGATTGCAAGTTGGAGGCAACTTAGTGAGAGTGTGTCTCGAAATGAAACTTATGACAGACTAGGATATGTATGGCTCAGTGGTAGAGCACCCTGGGTTCAGTCTCCAGTACTAGGGTGGGAGTGGGGTCACTAATGAGTGTAATGAGAGTGTCAGTGGAATGGTTGGGCAGACAGTAAATTATGTCAAGGGCTTAGAAATGAGTGGGCAATAGGGGTGGAAGATGGTGTCTACTCTCTGAGCACTGGAATGTGGGAAGAAGAGTTTGTCCAAAGGCAGAGAGTTTTTGTCACACAAGATGTGGATTAAAGTTCTAGAGACCCAGGTGTAGCTAATGACTCATTCTGGGGGCAGAAGGGCCTGAGAGGCTGTCAGGTGGTGCCAGGTGCTGTCTTGTTTGTGGATCTCAGGGCAAAAGCTCAGCAGAGTTCCCTGCTGAGGAAAATGCCCCTAAGAGGAGGCCTGGGCCTTAAGGCTGGGTTTTCCCCACTATGCATCTAGTTTCCTTGATCCACTGATTATCTTGGGCTGGTTTTGCAGAATGACTCAGGAGCTTGAGCAAGCTTTGCTACTCAGTTTCACAGCTCTGGGGGAGGGGAACCCTGAGTCTTTTCTGATAACCAGGAAACAGTCAGTAGATTTTGAAAGGAGCAGGACAGTTGGGCCCTGGCTTCAGAAGACAAGGCTCTCCAGCCTTTATTCTTAATAAAAATATCTGCATCTAACAGTTTTGGAGAGCTTTTACCTCTGCCAGGCAATATGCTGCAGGCCTAGAGGCTTTATCTGTGAGGTGACTCTCTTAGAATCCTCCTTTGCCAGGAGGAAGTTTGCAAGTCAGGTAAAATGTCTGGACTTCGGCCTCAAGCCAGTAAGTAAAAGAGCTGAAAATTGACAGCTGTGTCCATGTCCTTAACCAGTATGGACACTGTGTTTCTTAGAATATTTCCAAGTGACCCAGCAAGGCCTGTGAGGTTAAGGAGGGGCTTCCCAAATGAGAGTCCCCAGCAAATGGCTGGAAAATAAAGTCCTTCAGGGAAGCTTCTTTTCAGCTAGGACTGTTGCTATGAAGGAAGAGATGAGAGTCTCTGGGCTTATGTGGAGGCTCCCGTCACCTGAGACCCCCTTTTACGGTCCCCTCCCCCAGCTTAGATAAAGGGCCTATTCATCAGCCTCCCCAGAGCTGAGGCTGGAAGCTGGGCCTGGCAACAGCCTGAAGTTTGTCCCCAGCTGTGCCTCCCTCCTCCATCCTCCTTCCCTGCCTCTCCCTCTGGATTCCACATGACACTTGGTATCTCTTTGCTGTGTCCCTGAGCCCAGGACACATGAGGCCCAGGGGACACAGTGTCACTCTCTCTCTAAACTATCCCTGGAGCAGAGACAGTTTTGTGTTCTGCCCACTCCTGGTAGTGTACGCTTCCAAAGTTTCCTGTGGAATCCAGGCTCCGTAAACACCCAGAGGAGGAACTGGGCCAAGCCATGAGGCTGCAATTGCATCATGGCTGACGCATGCCTTGCCTTTCCCCCCACCTCAGTCTCCAGAGGAGCTCTGTGGAGCCAGGCCGCTGAGCCAGGCCCAAACCCTCTCCCCTTTATTCAGCCTAGTGGAAAAGCCAAGGGTAAGGTGAAAAGGAGAACGCTGGGAGAGGATACAGATGAAGCTGTACCTTGTTTGGCCTGGAAAGGAACTAATTGACACATGTGAAAACTGGAGGACAAAGGTGGGCTGGGCTGAGGAAAGAATCCAAAGAGGCTGGAAGTAATGTTGGTGAAATGTCAACCAGAGGCCAGGCTCTGTGTGCCTGTAACAACAGTAACAAGGACAACATACAACCTCCAACACACTGAGCACTTGATCAGGAGTTCTGCTTCTATAATTATTTTATTGATGCTGGTCATATATGGTTTACAAGAATTGTTTCCTTGAATTCTAGCCATACCTTTATGAGGTAGTATGATTATAATTATCCTTTTACAAGTAGGAAAACTAAGGGATTAAAGTCCAAATTATTTTAGTTGGGCACTGGAAATCTGGCTGTGGGTGCAGGTCTGTCTGTTTTTTGCTTTCTCCTTATGTATTAATTAATATAATCTTTTCAAGAACAAGATAGTTCTGGTTTTCAGGTAGGGGACATGAAGCTCAGGAGAGTAAATTGCCTTGCTGTGGTCAGAATGCCTCACTACTTCACTCCTCCTCCTTAATTTTGAATTCCCCATGCGGAACACTTGTGGGCCCAAAAATGTGCATAAGTACAGAAAGTCTTCCTGAGTCCTCTCAGCGCAGTTTGGGTTTCACATTCTTGTCCCTGCTCATGAGGGAATCAGCTGACTTGTGATCATCTGTCCCACTCTGGCTATTCTATCACTCCGTGCCTGAGGAAGGGTCCAGAGGAAGGGTTGTTTGAGTGGGGAAAAAAAAACAGAAAGAAAAAGAAAAGTATTTTGAGGAGCTGCTATTTGAACTTAGGCCTGCTGGGCTCCAACAGGGTCATTTTTACCCTGCCCCCTGCCTAGTGAGGCCTAGGTACATAAGCTGCAAGGCAAGGAGCAAGGAGGCAGGTACACTTGTTTAAAATCTCCCTCTCTCGGGCCAGGGATTTAGCTCAGTGGCTTAAGCACCTGCCTGGCAAGTGTGAGGTCGTGAGTTTGATCCCCGGTTCTCTCTTCCCCTTTCCTTTTCCCAAAGCCAAGGAGAAATAGGAAAACTCAAATGGGCCCTTCACTACTCTCAACCCCAAGTTAAGGAATGCAAAAGGTGAGGGGTTGCCATGGTAACAGTAGTGCCAGGTGTGCTCGTGAATATTTAGTTTTTGCGGAATTGGCATCCTGGCATGGAGGAAAAGGCCTGCCCAGCACCTGTCTGAGCGTTTGCATTTTCTGGCGACAGGGGAGAAGTGTTTCATTTGTTCCCCTTAATGGGACATTACAGGAGACTTTTGCTTTTCATTGCCTCCATTTTCTTTTAAGTGGAAAGGGAAGAAAAAATCATTTTCCTTCCCTTCCCACCCACTCAGAGAAATGCCAGAAAACACAGGCCTTCCCTTCACAGGCTCTGCTGCCGCTGGTCATGAAACCCCATCATCACTTAAATCGCTCTATTTTAAAGGTTTGCGAAAACTGCACCAAATTGATTTTTCCCATATCACTCTGTCTGCTATTTCTGTGGTCTCTTCTTCAGTACTGCATTTCCTTAAAGCAGGGGAATCAGTCTATATGAAAACTTGAGGTACTTAGCTGTGGATTGGGAACCAAAACCCAAAGAGTTTTAGAGGATACCAAATTCTTGTGTTTCTCTCTCTCTCTCTCTCTCTCTCTCTCTTTCCCTTTTGTTCTTTAACTTATTCATGCATTTATGTTCTTATTTTTACCCTGTGTCTGTTGAAAAGGCTTTGGCTCACAGAGTTTAAATTCAATTTAGCTTCAGGCCTTAATCACTGTTGAGCCCAGAATCTTATAATCACAGGGATGGAAATAATCTTAGAAGTCATCTGGCCCAGAAGGCCTTTGACTTTTAGATATTATCAATAGTTCAAAGTTTGAAAAATGAGGAAGGAGACTGAGATAAGAGTTGCTAGCTTTTAGTTTGTCCAAACAAGAACATTAAAGGAATACAAGTTTCTTGTGCTATAAATACTGCTTCACATTTTAACACTAAAATAGGAAGAGTATATACTTTCTAATTAAAAGACTATTAAAAAAAACTTAGCACATGCATATTCATCTCTTAGAGCTGGGATTTTAGGTCAGAGGTAGAGTGCTTGATTAAATGTGCAAGGCACTGGATTTGATCCCCAGCACTGAAAAAATTTCTTTTTTTTTTTTTTGGTACCGGGGATCGAACTCACGACCTCACGCTTGCCAGGCAGTGGTGCTTAAGCCACTGAGCTAAATCCCCAGCCCAGCACTGAAAAAATTTCAACATTTTATCCATATTTTTCTCCTTTTTCTATATATTAACACCAGTCTGAGGGTGGATGGTTAAGAACTACTGATCTGGTTCACTGGTTTTGTTCTTTTGTTGCAACAAGGATTACGTAGTTCAGGTAGTTCAGACTGGCTTTGAACTCAGTATGTAGCCCAGGCTGGCCTCCGTGTTTTGGCAATCCTCCTGCCAACCTGCAATCTCCTGGGTGCTGAGTGCCACACCCAGCTGGTTAACTACTCCTTCCGGTATATCTTGGAGAAAGTGTCTTGGCCCCTGCTTGGATATCTCCAGTAGCTGGGGTGCTCACTACTTTTCCTGTTCAGATGATTCAAGCTATTACTTACTCCTTTTAGCTCTTCTCTTGCCTGCTCTTCAGACAGGTTGGTGACTCTCCTGTGTACTTCCTTATCTCTCTTGCAGTTACCAATTTGGCGTATTAATTTCAGGGGATCATAATTGCCACATCATCAAGCTAACTTCCAGAGGGCAGAGTCTACAACTATTTTTCTCATTTGGTTGTTTTTGTGGTCCTGGGGATTGAATTCAGGACCTTTGCTCTGGACTACATTCTCAGGCTTTTTGTTTTGTTTGGGGGCCCATGTAGCGTTCAAATTAGTGATCCTCCTGCCTCAGCCTGCCCCAGTGCTAAATTACAGGAATGTATCCCCCACTTGGGTATACATCTGTTTACTGTTGAATCCTCAGGCACCTGGCAGGGGCTCATCAATAACTGTTGAGCAGGGTGGCTGTGATGGCATACACCTGTAATCCCAGCACTTGAGAGACTGAGGCAGGAGGATCACCATAAATTTGAGGTCATCCTGGGCTATACCTCAAGTTCAAGACCGACCCAAACAAAATAATAATTGTGGACCAAAGGAATGAACTTTAATTCACAGGACTAATGATATGAAACAGTGGTAACAACAGCCAGGAAAATAAATGAGCATTTGTTTCATGTGTACTATACACTAAGCATTTTATGTGATTTTGATCAAAAACATGCTTTTATGTCAAGGCATTTAGAATAAAATGAAAAGGATAATTGATGAAGTATGTTTTAAGAGGAAGTTTCTCTGGGAATTTATCCTATAGCATTCCCAAGTGCTCCTAAGGTAGTGCATGCCTGCAATCCCAGTACTTGGGAGGCTGAGACGAGGGGATTGCCATGAGTAGAGACTGCCCTGAACTGCATAGTGAGTTCAAGACCAACCTGAATTAAGAGCAAGGCCCTGTCACAAACAAACAGAAACAACAACAAAAATGCCCCAAGATGTATGTGCAAAAATATCTATCGCAACTGGGCGTGATGGTGTATGCCCATAACTGCAGTACTTGGAAGTCAGGACCAAAGGGATCACAAATTTGGGGGCAACCTGGGAAAAATAACAAGACCCTATCTCAAGCCCTCATTATATGTATATTTATTGCAGTGCTGCTTGTAATAGCAAAAAATTGAGAACTGCAATATCTGTCAATAGGGAACATTTAAATAAATTATAGTTCAGCCATCTTATATAGGCAGATTTTAAAAAGAACAAGATAGATAAATGTACTGACATAGAAAACTGTTCAAGACGTACTTTTTTTTTTTTTTTCACTACGTAGTTCAGGCTGGCCTTGAATTCACTCTGAAGGCCAGACTGGCCTCCAAACTCATGGTGATCCTCCCCAGTCTGGGACAGCAGTCATGCATTAAATTTGGATTATATTGCCCTTCAAGATTTGTTTCTGTAGTTCAATCTTTTCTAAATATTCATGTACCATGTACATGTGTTTAACAAAAATATGATTGTTTCTTTAACAGTATGTCTTGGAGCTCAGCATGGTGGCACATGCCTGTCATCCCAGCACTCAGGAGACTGAGGCAGGAGGATTTCTAGGAGTTCCAGGCCAACCTGGGCTTCAGAAAGAGTTTGAGACCAGCCTGATCTACATAGTGAGATCTTGGTTCTCCCTACCCTGAGTGGTTCTTTCTCAGGGTAGATTTCTAGGGGATTTTTACTTCACTAGTCATCCATCTCTAATTAAGAAGTATAAGAAGCATGCTTATTATATATAATTTACATACCATAAAACACATGTGTTATTTTGCAGGTGATGGGGGGGGATATTTTAAAATATACATAGAGGAAAATCTTTCTCACCTCAAGGCTAACCTTCTCTCTTGTCCCTTTGTTTGCCCTTCTGTTCCTTCCCTACAGTGAGTCCTTCCCTTCTAGTCTCTGCTCAGGTTGTCAATCTCTCTGATGACCTGGGAAACTCCTCTTCACCCAGAACTGTATTTGTTTGTTTTTTGAGACACGGTCTCACTGTGTAGCTCAGGCTGGCCTCCAATTCACAGTGATTCTCCTGCCTTAGCTTCCCAAGTGCTGTGATTACAGGCGTGCACTATCACGCCTCGCTGTCTTCACCTATGCCTTTAAAAAGACGGCTTGTTCTGGGTGACTTCTAAAGTTCTTTCAGGTGAGGAGGTAATTTTGGGCTTTTCCCTCTCAAAACTTGTTTTTAGGGAGAAAGACTTTGGTGAGCTCATTCTTATTACATGAAAATGGCTGATGCAGTCCAGTTTACTTTCTCTCTTGTGAATGTTTACTTTTGTTTATTTATTTTTTTCAGTGCTAGAAATCAAACCCAGAGCCCCACACATGCTAGGCAAGCAATCAACCCAGAGCCTCACACATGCTAGGTAAGCATTCTACCTCTTGAGCTTTTATTCTTTATTTTGAGGGAAAGTCTCACTAAGTTGCCTGGGTTGGCTTTGAATTTGTAGTCATCGGGGCTGGGGATTTAGCTCAGTGGCTTAAGCGCCTGCCTGGCAAGTATGAGGTCGTGAGTTCAATCCCTGGTACCAAAAAAAAAAAAAAAAGAGAGACACAGAATTTGTAGTCATCCTGCTTCAGCCTTAATAGTAGCTGGGATTACAGACATGCATCACCCTATCTGGTGATGTTAGCATTTTAATAAAAGAGGAGCTGCCATTTGGCTTTAAACCAAGCAGTTGTGTAGTTTCCAGGCATATGGACTGGGAAAGTTGATGTGTTTTGAGGGGTAGGGTAACTTCTTCATTGGCATCCTTGACAACATAGCAGTAGTCAAGTTAGAGTCAATGACGTGGTCATGGGTACTGGAGTTAGCAAAATGGAACCTCGTGTGTGTGTGTGTGTGTGTGTGTGTGTGTGTGTGTGTGTTGGGGTAGGGTCATAGGATTTAACAGAGTTAAGGAAGCTTTCTACCTTAGAAGAAAAGTGTCCTCTCAAGTTCAGCGTTACCTTGACTGCCCCATTTAACCTGGTGCTCTGAGGTCTCAGTGTGTAGAAACATTATCTGGTCAGAGAGCATATATTAAACATTTATACAGGCACAGATAATCTAAGTCACTCTGAGAGAAGTTTCTATACTAAAGAGTTTAAACTGCTAACCCAACATCCAGAATGTAGGTAGATTGTAACCACACTTTCCTTGGGAGAGGCCAACATTTAGTGGTTGAGAGGGTGTGGGCCCTGGAAAAATACTCTCTGGGTTGGAACCTCCTGGAAAAATACTTGTTGAGTTCAAATCCTCCCTGCTCTATCCCAAGCTACCTGGGTGACCTTTGTCAAATTGTTTTTTGCTGTTATTCATTCCAATTTCTTCATAAAATGGGAAAATGGAGTAGGAATAGGGATAGTTATGTGAAACTGGAATAACACTACCCCCCCTATCTGGACTGTGAAGATTACAATAGTTAATAAATAAAGTACTTAGAACAACAGGGCCTGGCATCAGTGCTTCATAAATGTTCCCTATGTGCACCATTAATTCACAGTCCATTGTGAAGGGAAATTTGTGCTTCACTTCCAACATTTCTTAATAAATTCTTTGGTTCTTTCCTACCGCCAAATGGTGAAACTGAGTCACAACATATCAGGGAATATTGTCAACTGAGGAGGGCAGCACCATAGGGTCAGGTACTGCCCTGGAGTGGACTGTGGGTTCTCAGCACAGTCTGTGGCCGGCCTTTGCCCTCTCTGCGTCTCAGTTGCCCCATCTGTAAGACAAAACAGGAGGAGGATAAGCCACATTTCTCTCTCTTTTTTTTTTTTTTTTTGTCTCCTTTCTTGACAGGTCCTGAAGACGTTTTCTTCTCTGGTGGAAATCCAGCTACACCTGAGGCGGTGGGGATGGGGATCCCGACCGCTGAGTGCCTGAGGGGGTCCCCAAGGAGGCCGAGGCCTCGCAGTCATCTCCAGCCCAAGTCCAGCTGCAGCCTAAACTGTCCAGTTCACTCCCATCTGCACCGGGAGTGCCGCAGCCCGCGGACCCCAGTGCTGGGCTAGGCGAGCTGAGATGTCTCCAGGAATTGACAGCTCCCCTGGCTCTCCATCCGGCTCCCCCAAACCGCGAGCACCGGGGAGCCCTGTGTTCTCCAAGGCTGTTCCGAGGACCTATGCCGGGCTCTGGCTGGGACTCCTCTAGGCTGATCCTGATCAGTGAGGCCGGGCTGGGTGCAGGAGGGTGCTCTGCAGGCTGGAACCTGCGTGTCCCCCTCCGCCCTCCACCCTCCGCCCTGGGCCCGCAGAAGAGGCTATAAAATTCCGGAAGAGAGATTAGAGGCAGGGATGGGCGGGGCGGTGAATCAGTACATTCTTTCCTCCCTCACCCTGGTTATCACGCTCTGGCGGGTGGGGGGAGGGTAGAGGTGACCCTCTCCCGCCTTCTTCTGACAGTCAGCCATCAGAGTACAGACCGGCTAAGCAGCGCTAGGTGGAGCCTACCTGCTCATCAGAATTTGGGGAGCCTGTACCGCTTATTTGCAGTTCACGACTCCATTTAATTTCGTGTGGGGAAATTTTAGTTGTTGCTTCCAACTGGTCTTTCCATTAATAGAGCTTCATGGTCCTGAATCTGCATTTGTTAGTAGTTTGAATTTATTGAGCAGGTCGCAAGTATGAGGTAGGACCACTAGCTCTTTTAAGTTCTTTAGCGTTAGAGGCAAGGTTTCTGAAAGCTCAGAGAGGATAGGTAATTTCCCCAAGGTTGCACAGTGGGGAGCCAGGAATAGCTCTAGCTCTGCTGGTTGCATACATTTCCCACCACACCCTGACACTTCCTTTACTTGAGGTCACTAAAAATCAAGACTTTTTTTTTTTTGTACTGGGGATTGAACCCAGTTCTTTCAGTGTGCTAGGCAAGGGCTCTAGTGCAAAGCCACATTCTCCAGCTGACAAAATTTGTTAGGGGTGAGGGATATCACACTTATGGGCCATCTTCTACTGTGCTAGTTACTGAATAAAATCATTTTATTCATAATGAGGGTTTTTTTGGTTGTCATTTTGTTTTGAGACAAGTTCTTGCAATAGTTCAGGTTGGCCTTCAACTCACTGTGTAGCTCAGGCAGGACTTTAACTCTTGCCTCAGCCTCCTGAGTGCTGGGATTACACATGTCATGCCTTTCTTTTTTTTTGAGACTGGATCTTGCTATGTAGCTCAGGGTGGACTTGAACTCACTATGTAGCTGTGGGGAATCACTCAAACTGCTTTGAAGCTCAGGGGCATCAAGGGACACCTGAGGATGTGACTTCACCTGTCTAGCACAGGTATACAGTGGGATACAGTTAAGTAACCATGACTTAGCACATGTAAACATGCATGTGCTGGTTATAGCACTATGTAAGAATGTAAACATGAGATAACAACCTGTATAAGAATCATACAATAAAGACGCAGGCAGCTTTCCCTTTAGCTCTCTGCTCTGCTCCATGCTGCATGCTGTTGTTGCTGATGTCTTGCAAGTGAGCTCCTTAAACCTTGGCACCACACCTGCAAAAATCTCCCTGGGGCTCCCTGAGTAGGCTGATAGTAGTCCAGGTTGGCCTCAAATTTGTGGTAATCCTCCTGACTCAGCCTCCTTGGTGGTGGGATTGCAGATGTGCACCACCTTTCTTTTTCCCTTTTCTGAGACAGCGTCTCACTATGTAACTCAGGGTAGCCTTTAACTTTTGATTTCCTGAGTGTTGGGATCACTGGTGTGGGCTACTACATCCAGCATGTTTTGTCTTCAATCACTGGATTTTTCACAACATTGCCATGAAATTGACGTGATCACTATTTCTATATTAAAGATGAGGAAATGTTAGAGGTCAGGAATTTAAGGGCAAAGAATTCTGTACAGTCATAGTATGAAGGCTATGCTTTTTTTTTTTAAACCACAGCTAATTTTTTTTTTTGATACAGGGGATCTAGCTCATGTCTTTGTGCCTGCCAGGCAGGCGCTTATGCCACTGAGCTAAATCAGTGGCCTCCCCTTCCCATTTGAACATTTTCTTTCCATTTCTTTATATTATACATTTTGATTCTTTTTTACACTTTTCATTTCTCACGCCAGAGAAACAATGTGTTATTTACACATGTGTGTCTGATTTGTTTCATTTTAGAGTATGGTCTTTCTTTTTTTTTTTGGTACCGGGGATCGAACTCATGACCTTGCGCTTGCCAGGCAGGCGCTTAAGCCACTGAGTTAAATCCCCGGCCCTTAGAGTATGGTCTTAAGGTGCACCCATTTAACTAGAAATGTCTCAAGCTTATCCTTCTTTATGGTAGAGTAGTACTCCATTGTATTAAAAATCTTTATCCATTCATCATTGATGGGCATTTGAGCTGCTTCATGATTTAGCTATTGTAATCTGTGCTGCTATAAACATGGATGTGCATACATTGCTGTGGTACAATCCTTTTAATTCTTTCTGGAAGATACCAAGAAGGGGAATAGCTGCTTAATAGCGTACAAGGCGCTTTCAAACTCTTCATTTCAGGGCCAGGGATTTAGCTCAGCGGCCTAAGTGCCTGCCTGGCAAGCATAAGGTTAATCCCTGGTACAAAAATGAAAACAAAAATAACCCCAAACTCTTCATTTCAGAGCAATCAAACTCTATCATAGTTAAGCAAGGACAGAATTTCATTTGTAAACACATCTGTCCAAGGTCACAAAGCTAATAGCAGCAGAGCCTGTAGTTAGCTTGCCTCTTTTCTCTTTCTTTCTTTCTCTTTCTCTCTCTCTTTCTTTCTTTCTTTCTTTCTTTCTTTCTTTCTTTCTTTCTCTCTCTCTCTCTCTCTCTCTCTCTCTTTCTTTCTTTCTTTCTTTCATGAGAGACAGGGCATAGCTATGTTACCTTGAACTTCTGGGCTCAGCTGATCTTCCTGCCTCAGTCTCCACTCTCTGGAGCTATATGAAAATATCACTGTGCCCAGCTAAAGCTTGTATTTTTTTTTTTTTTTGAGCCTGTATTTTAAAATAAACTCTCTAAGACCTGGTGTGGTGGCGCATGCCTGTAATCTGAGTACTTGGGAGGCTAAGGCAGGAGGATCCCCCTAAGTTTGAGACCAGCCTGGGATATGTAAGTTAGTTCAAAGCCCGCCTACACTACAGAGTGAGATCCTGTTACAGAAACCAAAAACAAAATCTCATGAAGTGAATAATGTTAAATTTTCTATTTTATTTATTTAATCTATTTTTGTAGTACTGGAGAAAAGATTGAATGTATGACCTTTGCACTGAGCTATATCCCTCATCCTATTTACTTATTTTGAGATAGGGTCTTGCTATGTAGTTCAAGCTATGTAGGTCTTGCTTGGCCTCAGAGTTACTATGTAGCCCAGGCTGGATTTGAATTTATGTCAATCCTTCTGCCTCAGCCTCCTGGGTGCTGGGATTATAGATAGGCATATGCCACCACACTTGGCATCCCTCGTCCTTTAAAAAATTTAAAAAATTCATTTTGAGACAGGGTCTGCTAAGTTATTAAATTGCCCAGACTGAGCTTGAACTTGCAGTCATCCTGCCTCATCCTCCCAGAGTGCATGGGTTACAGGTGTGCCCCACCACACGTGGCTGAATTTTCTATTTTATAGATGAGTTAACTCATTCTCAGAGAGATGGAGTAACTTCCCAGAGTTACACAGCTACTGGCTGGCAAATGAAATGATGTAGAGTCCGAGGGTAGGAACCAGGCACGTGGGTTGTGTCCCAATCTCAGGGTCTGTTTCTTTGCTATATTACTATTACTTCTTTCTCTAACTCCTAATTATGGCAGGCCTACACAGCTCCTGCTACCAAAGAGCCAACACTATACAATCAGCTAAGGATACCACTAGCTGTGCCTCACAGGAGTGCTGGGAAAATTAATAAGCTAATGGCACTTGGTATGCTTCAGCAGAAGGCTCTGAATAAACTCAGGGCACTTAGGTGTGAAACATACTATCAAGGGTAGTTCATGCTTTAATAAGGGGCCTGCAGCCCAGTTTCTGATCTATTTAAATTGTGGAGGAAGTATAACCACATTACCTTATGGCCCTCTTTGGGAACCATTTGGATGGCATAGGATAACAGTGATGCCAAACCTTTTAGAGCTTTCGGTGATAACAAACAGCTGGCTGTAGCATGTGTGCCCTAGGCTTGCCATCACTGGGCTAGGGCATCTCTGCTGGCCTTGGTGTAAGGGAAGGTGATGCCACCAGGGTTTCAGGCCTTTCATTCTCAGAGGCAAATGTTTTTCCAGCATCTCAGAAGGGTTTCCAGCTTACTTTCAGGGATACCAATTAGTGACAGGCGCTAGACTAACGTCATGGTCAACTGGGTTCTGGAAGCAGACAAAACCTGGGCAGAATTCTGATTCTGTCATATCATGTCACTGAGCCTCCATTCTTTTTTTTTGTACCAGGAATCAAACTCACAACATTGCAACTTGCCAGGCAGGCACTGTGCCACTGAGGTATATAACTGGCCTCCATTCCTTTTTAAAATGGGGATAATAATACCTCCCTCACAGGGTTATTATGAAGCATAAACCTGATAATATAGTTAACATTTTTCTCAGGGTTTGGATGCTCAACAAATGGCCATGATTGTAGCCATTATTGTTATCCCTATGCTATTATGTTATTTACTGATATTCTAGGGCCACACCAAGAGCCAAATGGAAGGAAGATTCATTCACTTGTTCATCAATCTACTAGATTACCCTAAGTAAGCCAGTGTGAGGACACTCCTGAAAACAGGCATTTACAGTTTAATGTTCTAAGTGCTATGGTAGGGAACTGCATAGGTGTCTTGAGGCTTTAAAGGGAGAATCAGTTAACAGGCCATATAGCAAAAGTTTTGCAGAGGAGGTAGTTCTACACTTTCAGACTGCTTCCAGAAGTGGAAAATGCTACTTGCCGTAGGCAGATTACAATACATGCAGCAGCTGAACCTGTGTTCTTCACCCCAAAGGTTGACTCTGATCTGCTTGTTGTTGCTCAAGGCCTCTCAACTCCCACACAGCTCTGCCAGCCAGCCTTGCCGTAGAAAACCCCCGTCTGGGGCACCCGCTGGTGGTGAACAGCCCAAGTTCTGTGCTATGGCTTCATGTGGCTGAGTCATAAGACCTTTCTTTCAGCAACTAAGCTCTAATGGAAGCCTCTGGTTGGGAACAAGGCCCCAAGCCTACCTTATGGGAAAGGGTTAGTGGTGACTGACTACTGCTTTTCCACACTAGGTCAGCAGGTGACTGACTACTGCTTTTCCACACTACTGGGAAAGGGTTAGTGGTGACTGACTACTGCTTTTCCACGTGGTGAGGTGGGAAAGAGGCAGCCCAAGGGGCATCTTCATTTCCTTTTAGGTAATTGCCTGTTTTGGGCAGGTGAGACTACCCAGGGTAGAGTAGTGTGTGTGTGTGTGTGTGTGTGTGTGTGTGTGTACATAGAACCCCTGCTGCCCCTAAATCTTAAGTAGGAGCCTCCCCAGCCTCCCCAGTTTCTCCCATGCCAGCCACCAGGGCGTGTTCTGGCTGCCTTCTGGCAGTGGCTCAAACAAGTCTCCCAACTCACCAGTACCACCTTTTCCAAACCAAAACTTACAATTCATGATCTTAAAAATTTTGGGTCAGCTTCCAAAGGCAAAACCTTTCCTCTGGGATAATCTGCATCGTTAAAGGGGACACCAGGGTGGATGGAAACTTTGAAATTCACGGTCTTCTCTTTATCAAGCATTTCTCTCATACATTACATTATTGATAAGTGAAAAAAATCCATGAAGTAGCTATTATTTCTTCTTTACAGTTGAGAATACTTAGAAAGGAAATCATCTGTCCAACTTCGTACTTTCTGAAGTGTGAATTTTGGCTTGTCAGTGAGGTTCCTAGTTTGGGAGTGTGCCAGGGAGGAGGTGGGGAGCAGCACTAAATTGTCCTTTCGTAAAGATCCGACAAGCCATTTGAGGCCTCCAAAGCAGCCAAGAACTCAGCTGCTTGGTTTCCACTTGTGAGCTGGAAATCCCCAAGCACAGGACTCGGTCGCCGCCCCATCCTTTCAGCAGCTGGCCGCAGGCCGCACCGCCTGGGAGCCGGAATAAGCCAGACGACCTTGCGGGTCACACAGCGGCCGCGTATCCTTGCCCCAGCCCAGGTGCGGACAGGATGGTCGCGACAAGGGCGGGAGACTCCCGGGGTCATGGCCCCCCGCCCCCCGCCGGTCACATGGACCCGCCTTCAGTCTCCAGCAGCGCGGATCAGAAAGAACTAGAGAAGGAGGTACCGAGGGCAGTAGGTCAGCGCCCCGCGGGGCAAGTGGGCGGGGCCCAGCTGCTCGGCGAGCTGCAGCCAGCCAGTCAGAGGCGCCGAGGGCGGGCCGGCGGCAGCGCGCGCCGCGCCCTGCAGCGCCCCCTGAGGGGCGGTGGCGGGAGCTGGTTCCGGCTGCGCGCGCAGCGGTGGTGGCGGTGGCGGCGGCGCGATTAGCCAGGCTGTAACCGTCGTCTGTCCCGAGCAGCTGGAGCGGCAGGGCGGCCGGGAACGGCGCGAGGCGACGCCACAGGATAGCAGCGGCAGCAGGGTTAGCGGCGGCAGCAGGAGACGCAGCGGCGGCCCTAGCAGCAGCAGCAAGACGGACTCGTGGACACGCGCCGCCGCCGCCGCCGCCGGGCCGGGCCGGGTGTCGCGCGCCGAGGCTGGGGGGGAGTCGTCGCCGCCGCCGCCACCGCTACCGCCGCCGCCGCCGCCGCCGAGGTGACTGAGGAGAGAGGCGCCTCCTCGCTCCCGCCCCCGCCGGACTTCAATGCTCAGTCCCCAGCTTGCCAGCGTGAGTGCGCCCCTCCCGGGCGGCCCGCGCCGGCGCCCGGGGCCTCGGACAAGGGGAGGGAGGGAGGCGCCGCTGCCATTAATACAGGCCTGAGACACGTCCCCGGAAGGAGGGCCGGGCCCGGCCGGGCCGGGCCGACGGCGGGCGGGCCGGGAGTGAGGGAGCGGGCAGATCGTGTGTGGAGAAGTGTGGGGTGCTTGAGCGCGTGGGGTAGAGCGCGAATGTGTGTGGTGCGGGAGAAGGTGAGTGTCCTTGTGGGGGCGCAGAAGGGGGTGAGAGCGGGGTGGGGGCAGTAGGAGAGTGGGAGAGTGAAGAGAGTGAGTGGGAGCGAATCCAGGGGGTTGGGAGCTGGGGGGAGCGTGTGGGCACGAGTGGGAAGGAGGGTGTGGCGTGGGTTGGGGGGAAATCGTGAGTACCGCGTCGGGGAAGTGAGTGGCAGATGAGGGAATGTGCAAGGTTGTGCCTGCGTTTGTCCAGCGTGCGAGCAGGCATCCTGGACGCCTTGCTTTTTGGTCTTTGTGTGTGGGGATAGTGAATTGTGGTATCTTGGGTAAAGGAGTTCTCTCTAGGGGCACAATCTTGTCCCTGAGTCCTTGCGTTCAAGAACGAGGAAGGGATGAGTCTTCTAGTGACACAATGATATCTGGCGCTGGGATCCCCGCTCCCCAACGGATGTGGCTCTTTTTTTCTTTAATCTCCCCCCACCCCTGCTGCCACGTTTCATGAAATTGACATAAGTTTCCGAAATTGTCAAGGGTGTGATTGTCATCCCATCTTAGTCTGGCGGCTCTAAGAGCTAACGCAATCTTGATTCTTACCCAGTGTGCTCTTGCCTGTATTCAGAAGCATAAGCTTTTTGTTTTTGGTAAAGTACTACTAATTTTTCAGGTGAAAAGTTTTGTGTTATTAGATAAGTTCAAGTGAGAAAAATGAAGTGGTATCTTTTAGATAGTGACTTTTTCCTACTTTTTTGGAGAAAAGCTCCTAAGAAGTAATAACAGTAGTACACTGATGAAGAAGAAAAACCATTAGTTTATTTCTTGGCATTTGTCAAGAAATTTGTAGACACCAGTTCTGGCATCACTGTAGGCTTTCAGCAAATGCTTGTCACTTTGAAATCACCAGACTGTAACTACTGCTTGATGAGTGGATGGTAGTTGTTGCCATGCTGTGTTACAGTGGAGTTTCAGACAGGAAATGACTGGAGTTATGCCTTGTTAAGTGTGTGAAAGGGAATTAAAAGTACAGGAGGACCCAGCAGAATTTCAGCATCACTTGCTGGTATACCATTGAATTAGTAAAGCCAGTTGCCAGGATTCTGACCCTCTCACTCCCACTGCCTACTAGCGATCCACCCCCAGGGCTGCTGTCCGCGGCCCTTTTTTGTTTTTGAGATAGGGCCTTGTTAACCTGCCCGGACTGACCTTCCCTGTTTCAGCCTTCTTGAATAGATGGAGTTATAATAAACATGTGCTGCTGTGCCTGGCTGATCCTGATTTTTTAAAAAGTTGCTTATTAATGGACTAATCGTTGTCAGTTGATTTTTTTTTTCCCCCCAATCTGGTGTTGTAAAAGTAGGAATTCTTGGTAGAGTACCTGAAGAGGGATTTTCGTAGAAGATAGTGATGTCTCAGAAGTTGAAATATTTCAATGGGACTTAAAGGTGTTTTTTTTTTTTTTTTTTGGCAGTGGACCTAATAGAAGTGTAGGCAAATCATTGAAATAATTCAGATTAGCAGTCTGAAATTACATTTTTCTTGAGTAAACTTTTTCTCTCAATCACTAGTATGTTGTGCTTTCAGAAATTGTGTTGTCATGCTTGGTGGAAGGGAGGGGAATTAGTATTAAGTGCCTACTATGCTACAGGTGTTTTTATGTTCTCATTTAGTTCTCACAGCCACAGTCAAGAGGGTAGGTATCTTCGTTCACTTTCACTTGGCACATTTTGAGTTGGCTTCTAGTCTGCAGCCACCAGGGATATGGTAATAACCCTCTATGAACTTTTTTTTTTTTTAAATCAGTACTGGGGATCGAACTCACAATGGTGCGCTTACAAGGCAGGCACTTATGCTGCTGAGCTAAATCCTCAGCCTCAACCCCCATGAATTTATAGTCATGAGTTGAAGAGATATAGACTCCTCAAGTTAAGTAACTTGTCCTAGCTCAGGCAGCTAACAAGAATGGGAGCTGTATTAAAAATTGAGGTCTGTCTCACTGTAAAACTCTTGTTTTTGCAGGACTCCTTAGTACTTTCGGTGTTGTCTCCCTTTGTCTCTCTGCAGTGTTTTTGGAGCTGGCACAGATGAGAGCTGTGTGAGTTAAAGGAGAAGATAGTGGCTGGAGGCAAAGGGATGGGTTAGGAAATGCTAACTTTAGGCTCGTTGGGGCCTAAGCTATGTTTTTATGTGGGAGGAGATTTTTGTCTTGAAACTGTCTTGGGGCCCCAGGGTGTGTGGTTTGAGACAGTTTTTATGAGGCACCTGGGATATGTCTGGATGAGGGAAGTCTGATTAAAGAAATGTAGTAGCCTTTTATGTAATTTCTTTTTAGGAGGGGGTAGGGCAAGGGAAGTGTATTTGTTGGAGCTAAGAGTCACCTGAAGTTGCCACTTTGAAAGTTTCTGTTGAGCTTTTTTGTGGGATGCTTAAATCAGGAGTTTGTGAGGAGCATGTGAGAGGACATGTGAAAGCACTTTGTTAATTATAAACTGAACTGCAGACACAAAGTAATATTACCAGTAAGACTTTTTCTCCTAAGGCAACAGTTTAGTTACATTTAGTAGCTAGAAAAGGCTAGTAGTATTTTAGAACACTCTTACAAAGGAAAAACAGTGTAGAACTGCTGAACAGGATATTTTTTGATTCAACAGCAAAAGTCAGACCACTCCCTCCATGAGTCAGTCAAGTGATATTTAATTTGAGTGAACCAAGTTTATAGGCAGAAACCATTTACAACATCATGAGCTTTAGTGGCACTAGGAAAGTAAATATTTGAATGCTTTTTGCATGTAAGTTTTTAAAAGTCCAAAAGTCACAAACACATATGCATGTAGTTTACTTGAAAAAAGTTGTGAACAGTTAAATTAGCTTTACTGTTCTTGAGGGTCCCTTTCA
This sequence comes from Dolichotis patagonum, assembly GCA_004027295.1. NCBI lineage: Eukaryota > Metazoa > Chordata > Mammalia > Rodentia > Caviidae > Dolichotis > Dolichotis patagonum. The sequence goes on along the minus strand of PVJX010011644.1, from coordinate 27,431 downwards.
CACCCCCCCCAACCCAGAAGCCTAGTTAAGCTTTGTCACTGAGCTACATCTCCAGTTCCTTTCTTGATTGTTTTATTCCTTTTCTCCTTTAAAGGTAGTATTAAAGGTAGTATTTCCTTATGCAGTAATTGTAGATAACTTTACAGTTTTGAAACACAGTTGAAATTCAGTAGAATTTTAGTTTGTGAGGTTGGTAATCAGTGAAACTTCAAAAAAAAGTATTTACAAATAAGAATCTGAGAAACAAGAGTAAAACTTTTGGAGTTTTAATCCTAACCCTAACCCTAATCCGTAAGATAGTGGTTTTTTTCTTTCTTTCTTTTTTTTTTTCTGATAAGTACAATTCCATCAGTATGTGACTTGTTAAATAGAAGATAGGGATCTTTAAAAATTTTTGAATAGCTGAAAATCAGGATCCATTAGTTTTATTTTATTTTAGTGTCTTCTTGACACATAATTTCACTATGCAGTTCACGGTGGCCTTAAAGTCACTTTGTGACCCAGGCTGCCCTCACAGTGATCCTCCTGCCTCAGCCTCCCAAGTGCTGGGATTATAGGCATACACCATAACACCCGACATGGATCCATAGTTTTAGTATGGTAGATTGTTATGGTTTATGAGTAGGGTGGAAGTAGAGACCTCTTTATCTTAGAATACTTGAATACTTAAACATTTCTTTCTTGAGAATCTTTGTGCTGGATCACAGTCATCTCATTTAAAACTTAATATCCTATAAGGATTCTTTTAACTTTACACCTAAGGAAATTGATTTATAGGTTAATTGTTGAATTCCAACTTTTAGAAGCTAGGTAAAAGAATATCAGTAAGTAGATGGCAGTAGATAAAACCATGTTTGTTTGTTTGTTTTTGTAATATTTTTTCTCTTGAAGCTTATGGTACTTAAATTCTTGTCAAGAACAGGGATAATTTGATAAATGGTGATTTGAGTATGTTAATCCATGGAGTATCAGTGTCTCTTCTCCATTTTCACCTTCTGAACTATTGTGATATGCCCATTATATATATTTATCTTATCAGAACCATGTTCTCTGGCTCAGTGGACTTCCCACTCTCTTGGGACTTGATGTCTTCGTGTAGAGCTGAAGTGGATGTTGTGTACAGATCTTCTTGGAGTTGTAGAGGTCCAGACTGAACCAAAAACTCACCACCAGTTTATGTGGCCTACAAACTACATTTCATGATTTGAATATAAATTTATAAAGTATCATGTTGGCTTTCTGAACTCTAGAAAAAAATTTTTTTGTTTCTTTGAGTCAGAGTCTTTTTTTTTTTTTTTTTTGGTACTGGAAATTGAAATCAGGATCTCATGCTTGCCAGGCAGGTGCTGTGTCTGTTTACCTATATGCTTGGCCCAGGGCCTGGAAATCACTGAATGTTGCCAGGTTGGTGTTGAATTTGTGGTGATTCTCTTGCCTCAGCTTCCCAAGTGCTTGGATTACAAGGGTGCACCACCAGGCCCAGCTCTAAACTAGAGAATTTTAAGATTAGGCTTTTCTATGATCTTTTTTTACTAGTTGATCCTGGTTTGAAGAAATATCTGGGACATTTGAATAGTCTTTACCTTGTATATTTAATTCCTTTCATAGTATTTTTGAGTTAAATTTTCATTCTCAGAAAATGTTGGTTCTTTTGGCATAAAATGCACTCATTTGTTTTAGCAGATCAGATAAATTACTTTAACTTTTGTTTCTTCTGTGGCCAAAAATGTTGGCTGTTAACTAATGTGTTATTTGAAAGAAATTCAAATTTTCAGTCAGGTCTGCTTTCTTTTAATTGTACTCTAGTTTTAGTTAAAATTTGTCCATCGTTTTTTTCCATTTTATGGGACACATTTGCTAGGTTGTACTACCACTGTATTTGTAAATTGGGTTTATGTACGTATTTGATATTTAATGTTCTTAGTAGCAAGACAAATTGGTGTGTTTTCTACTTTCCACTATTGGTGAAAGGCCTATCATGAGGGAACAGAATGACGAGTTAGTACAGAAGGATATGAGTCATCAGTAGGATTTGTCAGCAAAATGAGAAGGGTATGATAGAGAAACAATAGATTCTAGTGACATTATTCCTTATTCCACATTTGGCTACAAACAAGTTTCCTTTTGGTGATTAGTTTAAATTACGAAAATTATGATTTTTCTGAGTGAAAAGTACTTCAAATGTAAGTCATAGATTAAACTGTCCTTTGTTTTTCAAGTGAGACGGGATCTCCATTTGAAAGTTTTCAGTCAGTAGAATATAAACTGATTTCATCTCTTTGCTAGATAAAATAGTTTAACTATTAAACAGGATTTAAGAAGTTAATATTGTTATGGTTTTTGGTAATTGTGGAGCTGCTCAGATGAGAAGGGACAATACCAATATGGCAATGTTATGTAACGTGAACATGTACTAATTCACCAAGATGATCACAGTTACTAAGTATTGTAACATACGCTAAAAAGGCAGTATTTGTGTTCTTTCCTCATGGCTACTCCTCTGCATTTAAATTCCTAAGAGTTTTTAACACACTTGAGTTGGTCTGAAATTCTCCGTGTGGTCAAGGCCTCCTGAGTTACTTAACCAAAGGTTAAGCTCCTTGTTTAAGTCACACTAACATACCACTAACTGTTCCTGCCAGTTTCTGCCCTAAAGATTTTATTTTTCAGCAGAGGCCTTAATCCATTAGTTAATTAAGTCCTTGTGTACAGTGCATAATGTTTACTTATGTGGAGTTGGTAAATGTGCATATCTTAATTCCATTTTCCTCCCCTGCCCCCCTTTTCCTGACCTCTCCCTCAATTTCTCGATCCTTTTCTTATTTAAGAAAGCTCTGTCTCCTTACTTCCTATCTTTTATTTTGCTTTTTATTTATAACAGTAGCTTTAATTCTGTGCCACTCTTTTCATGGTTAGTCTCTTCAAGGTGTGTAGCATTAATATGAAAACTTAATTTTTTTTTTTTTTGGTACTAGGGGTTGAACTCATGACCCTGCGCGGAGCTAAATTTCCAGCCCCTGAAAATTTATTTCTATCTAGTGTTTTTCTTTTTTTTTTTTTGGTACTGGGGATCGAACTCATGACCTCACGTTTGCCAGGCAGGCGCTTAAGCCACTGAGCTAAACCCCCGGCCCTATCTAGTGTTTTTCACTCTTACTGATTTTTCTGGGAGCTGGATTCTAGATAATGTTTGTATGGTATGCACATAGAGCTCTGCAAATGCCTGTTCAAGAGGACATGTGCTGCATCCTAGTATCATTTGCAAGTGGTGGTATAATACATTTGGAGGAAGAAGAGGAGAGAATGAATTTTTTGCAGCCTCTCTCTCCTCTAGGTACCGAGGATTGAACCCAGGATTTTCCTACTGAGCTATTCCCCTGGCCTAGACCATTTATTTATTTATTTATTTATTTAGCTGTGTGTGAATGTGTGTGTGTGTGTGTGTGTGCGCGTGCGCGCGTTTTTTTTTTGGTACCGGGGATCGAACTCACGACCTCGCACTTGCCAGGCAGATGCTTAGGCCACTGAGCTAAATCCCCAGCCCATGTTTTGTTTTTTGAGACAGAGTCTTGCTGTGTAGTTCAGGTTGCCCTTGAGTTCACTGTGTAGCCCAGGCTGGCCTCAAACTTGAAGTAGCCTTCTTGCCTCAGCCTCCCAAGTGCTCAGACTACATGTGCCACCACTCTTGGCCAGTCCTTTTATTTTTCATTTGAGACAGGGTCTTGATAAATTGTGCAGGCTGGGCTCAGACTTTTGATCCTTCTGAAGCCTTAGCTTCCCAGAGTGCCGGATTGTAGACATATGCTACCATGACTGAAGAATTTTACATTCTTTAATTGCAAAGTGAAGGAATGTGAATCCATGTTGAACTAAGCTAGTAAGAAAAGAATAGTGACTTCTTGACAATGATGTTATAGAGATGTTTCACCATTTTTACTTTATTGGCTTTAGGGGAAATTTAGATCAAAATGCCCTGACAGCAGAAAAATTTCGGGGGCTAAAACAAAAGAATTTATGCTGACAAGATGTGTTTTGGAATGCTTTATTTTGTATCCTGTACACGGAGAGTTTCCGTCTCCATTTTTTGGGGGATAGATAATGGACAAAATGTATTTTTCTATACATTGGACAAAATGGGAAGTGAGAGTTAAGTTGATTCATAAAATACTAAGTTCTGAACCATGGTATATTTTAAATAATGCTAACAATAGCCTGGAAAGTTTTGCTTTGCATGCTGCTCCTGTGCTGTAGGTTATTTTGAAAGGTGATTCAAATAACCTTTCCCAAGTATCTATTTTGCAACCTCAGGAACTTGCAGCTGTTAAAGTCATTCTAACTGTCCTGATCTAGTCCAGAAAACATTTCAGAGTAGTGTTGATAGGCTGAATTCAGGTGTCCTTTCAGATTCTTATTACTGAATTTGCTTTAGTACAATTAAAGTTCAGAATCTTAAATGTATTTCTTTATTAAGGAAAAAAATTGCTTCATTGAGTAGTTCTCAGGTTAATGTGTGTATAGTATAGTGATATTGAAATTGAATTAAAAAGATTAAAAAACTTAAATTGTTCTCCAGAAAATTATTTAACCTTTTGAGAGTTAAGAAAGAAGTGTGAAACAAAGAGGGAACACAAACATTTAATTCATGGGAGAGCAGCTTAATTGGTGATAGTTCTTACTGTGTAAGGAGATTACCACAGTTATTTAGGAAAAGAATGTGCAAGAAACGTGGCATGATGATACACGCTAGTACACCAGCACTTGGGCTGAGAGGCAGGACAATTGCTGTGAGTTTAAGGCCAACCTGGGCTACATAATAAGACCCTGTTGAAAAAAAAAAAAAATGACAGCCTTGGGAGTCCCTTTTTTTTTTTTTTGTACTGAGAATCAAACTCGGGACCTTGTGCTTGCCAGGCAGGTCCTGTGCCACAGAGCTATATCCCTGGCCTTGGGATTCTTGAAATGCTCAAGTCTTTAAAACTTAAAGCCCATAAGAGGGGTAATCGCAATACCTTTGCCTGGAAATAGAACTATCAACACATGGAATCAATTTAATAGAACTGATCAGTGTAATTTTCAAAAGATTAACTGAAAACAATTAGATTAATATCCAGTATTAGGATTGTGCTGTTAGAAATTTTAATGTCATTAACCAGTATAAAAAATTTTTGTGTCTAGGAAAGTGAAAGTTATCTCTAGTGCCATTTAAATTTCATTTAAGAGCTGGGCACGGTGGCACACGCCTTTAATCCCAGCACTTGAGAGTCTCAGGGAGGAGGAAAGTTGAGTTTGAGGCCAGGCTGGGCTATAAGTGAGTTCCAGGCCTGCCTACACTCTGTAGCAAGATCCTGTCTCATAAAACAACAAAACAAACACTATGAAAGGAGAAATGATATTTGGACAGATTCATCTGAAGAGTTGCTAATTTTAGAGAAAATAATGAAGTACGGAATTAAAAGTACTTAATACAGTTTTTTGTTGTTTTCTTTTTTTTTTTCTTTTTTTTTTTTTTATGATGCAGATTCCTGAACTCTAGTTCAGATCCTACTGAACTGAATTCTGGGGCAGGGCTGTAGGAATCTACACCCCCCCCCCCCATCGAACTCATGACCTTGTGCCTGCCAGGCAGGCACTTATGCCACTGAGCTAAATCCCTGGCCCTGTTGTTTTTGTTTTTTGAGACAGGGTCTCACTGTGCAGTTCAAACTTGTCTTGAACTCACTAGCCCAGGCTGGCCTCAAACTCGGCCTGATACTGCCTCAGGCTCCTGAGTGCTGAGATTATAGGGATATGTGAGTTCAAGGCCAGCCTGCACTGTACTGTGAGACCGTGCCTCCAAAAGGTTAATTTTAAAGGTAGAAATTACTAGAAAAGGACTACTCCTGATCACAGGGGTACACACAAATTTGGAAAACACCCCTTTTTCATTTGGGTGGCATCAAGGCCTGCAAGGCTTTTAGTAAATGCTGTCACTGGTTTCAGAAATAGGTATGATTGTTGGTTAATTACTTTGCTTTCCTATCTGTTATCTTCTGCTGATTATGAAATGTTAAGACATCAGAGTCACAGTTCTTTTTTGTAGAACTGATTATTGATTTCTGTACTGGAATTTGATTCTCAAGTTTCTTCCCTAAATGAGAAAGTAGAAAAGTAGAAATACCCAAGGGAATAATGGAAAAAATTTTAAGTAGTTAAAAAAAACCTTGTTACTTTTAACTAATTTATAGATATTTTGAATCTTAATTTGTATATGATGGATAACTAATGGATAACACTATATGAATTCCTTAGGACTCTATTCAGTGAGGGAGGAGAAAGACACTAATTTGAGTCAGACTTACAAGTTTCAAGAAGCCAGAAGTATTCTATTATTAGTTTGACCAGTGCAACAGTAGAAGATGAAAAAAGTAGATAACACGGAGGCTTATGTAGGTGTTTCTGGAGAGCACTGATGAGTTGGGAATAAGTCATGAGAAAAAAAACTTGTTTTGTGCCAAGGACTTAGCTCAATGGTATAAGCACTTGCCTGGCAAGCTCAAGGTCATGAGTTTGATCCCCGGTACCAAAAAAACCCCAAAACAAAACAAAAAACCAAAAAACCAAAAAAAAAAAAAAAACCCCAAACAACACTTGTTTTGAGATTAACCAGAACATAAATGTTTAATTAGTAAAAGTAAGTTCTCTCCAGTTTGCAAGTCTTTAATACTTTTTCAAATGATCAAAATGCAGTAAATACAGTAATACTTTTTAAAGTTTCCTTACTCAGCGTCTCCTGTTTGAACAGGCTCTGAATGTTAAATTAGCATCTGTGAGTTCTTACAGTTACTTAAGGACCTTGTCTCCTTCCATAAACTTCCATAGACAGTCCTCAGGTGGTGTTTTGGAATTTATCTTGAAACTGACCCTTTCTTATCTGGTTTGTTGCTACTACCTTGGTCCAGGCTACCATTATCTCTCTTGGATTATAGCATCACCTTTTGTCCCATCTCCCTAAATCACCCTTACTTGTTTTATAATCTGTTTTTTCACAGCAGCTGTAGTAATCCTTTTAAAACATAAATTGTCAGTGTTGAATAAAACCTTCTACTGGCATCTTCTGGGATACCATCCTGTGAATAAAAGCCAGGTCCTTCTAGTGGCCCATAAGGCTGTCTTCTCTGACTCTTCATTCCTTTGCCCTCTGGTTCCCTAACACTGTGGCCCCCTTGTTCCTGGAACCCTTCAGGCATGTCCCCACCTCATAATCTGCTCTAGCTAATCTCTCTTGCCTGAACCATTCTCCCAACTATCTATCTGGCTCACACTCTCAGGTCATGGATAAAATGTCACTTTTTTTGTTGTTGTTTTTGCAAGACTTTTCCTGATAGACTTACTTAAAATTAGGGTCCCCCCTCCCTTCTGGCACTTCTAATTCCCCTACTTTGCATTTTTTTTCCATAGCAGTGACCTTTGTCTCCCCTCCTCTTTCTTACTAAAATGTAAGATCTGTCCTGACAGTAATTTTTTAATTTAATTTTTTATTAGTACATGTTTGCAGTACAAGAGTACATTTATTGTGGGGAATTTATACATGTATGTATATAATGTGTCTTAATTCTTTTTTTCTCCTTGCCCCTTCAACTCTTATTCTCCTTCCAGTTTGAGAAAGCTGTTTCCATTTTTATTATCTTCAATTCTCTTTTTAAAATCCCTTTCCCCTCTCTTCCCTCCTGCTGCCATCCCCATCTCTTATTCTCCTTCCCATTCAAAATTATCTCCCTATTTCCTATTATTTATCTTTTACTTTGCTGTTTGAATTTTTGGATTTCTCATTTAAAAGAAACCATGTGATTTTTTTTTAACACCACATGATATTTAAAATTGTGTCTATTTCATTTAACATGATCTGTTTACCTACAAATACCTTAAGTTTACGCTTTATGGCAGACTCACCTGTTACAAATTGTGCTGACAAATTGTGCTGCTATAGACATTGATAAGCATGTATCATTGTATTATGAATTTAACTGGAAATTCTTAGAAGGATAATAGCTGGGTCCAATGGAATTTCTATTTTTAGTGTTTTTTGCAGAGTCTTCGTAGTGATTATACTAATTTACATTTCTATCAACAGTGTAGAACCCCCACCACCACTGCATGCCAGTGTTACATTATTTGATTTCTTGATAGGCATTCTTTCTAGAATAAGATGGTAGCTTGTTTTTTTTTTTTTGGTACCGGGGATTGAACTCACGACCTCATGTTTGCCAGGCAGGTGCTTAAGCCACTGAGCTAAATCCCCAGCCCTGTAGCTTGTTGTTTTAATTTACATTTCTCTGATGACCAGTGATATTGAACCTTTTTCATGTATTTATTGGCCATCTGAACAACTTTTGAGAAGTGTCTTTTCATTTAAGTTGCCAATTTTTTGATTAGGTCTTTTATTTTGGGGGGTGTCTAATTTTTTGATGTCTTTATATATTCTGGATGTTAGTCTTATATTTGAGGAGTAGCTGGGAAAAATTCTGCCCATTCTGTAGGTTGTCTTTTTGTTGTTAGTTGTTTCCTTTGAATTGCACAGGGTTTTTAATTTGATATGGACCCATTTGTTTTTTGTTTTTATTTTTGTTTGTCTTTTTGAGACAGGATTTTACTATGCAGTTGAGGCTGGTCTTGAACTTGGAGCAATCCTACCCCAGTGCTCCCAAGTGCTGGGATTATAGGCGTGTGTACTATGTCCAGCAGTATGGCCCCATTTGTTGATTTTCAGTATTATTTTTTTTGTGCCATTGGGGTTTTGTTTAGAAAGTCCTTGCCTACACCTACATCTGACAGGAATTTTTGTGTGAATTGGTCTCGATGTCCCTATTAAAAGTATGTGATGCATATGTCCAGTAGACACTTGTTTGTTCTTAAGTAGACATTTCAAGGGAAATATGTGTCTCCTTATTTGGATAAATTCTTTACTATTGAAAGGTTATTTGTATTTATTTTGATAGGAAGTACAGGTCTGTACTGATGTAAAATGAAGTTGTTTTAGGAAAAAATTGTTGCAAGATTTGTCTTATATGCAATGCATATTATGCTTGTGTGTTGCCTGATTATAGAAACTAAGCTGACACAAATTTTTATGACTTTCTGGTAAGAAAAGTAATACAATAAACATAGGCTTGGTCCTTCGTTCGCTTGTTGTTGGTTTTTGTTTTTGTTTCTGTTTTTGAAGCAGGGCCTCAGTATGTAGTACAGGCTAGCCTTGAACACAGTGTGTACCCCAGTCTGGCCTTAGACTTGCAGAGATCTTCCTGCCTCAGTGTCCTGAGTGTTGGGATTACAGGTGTGTGACACCATGCCTGGCCTTGCTTTTTCTTTGACCTTTGCTTTTATATCTTATTTTCTCACACTTACAGTTCCTTTATTATGTATTTTTACTATTATGTGCTGTTTTAATTTGATGAGTACTGGCATACTCCATCAAAATAGTTTATTATATCCTTTAATTTGTAGCTAGCAGAGTGATTTCTCTGTGGAAAACTTGGTAGAAGTGGATTGATAGGATTTTGAAAAGAATTCCCAGTAAGGCTTGGTTAAGTTAAATAGAGCTGCTTTTATAAAATTCCCTCATACCTTTGAATTTACTATATTAATGCTTGAGCTTAGAATTGTATTTGATAAAACAGGGTGTGAATTTCTCTTATTATTATCTTTAACAAAAATGAAAACTTCGTAGAATTGTGTAGTTATGGGTCAGCTTGGGAACCTGTTTGGGGACAGAACCCTTCTGTAGCCTCTTTGTTAATGCTGTGATTATAGCATTGTTAAAAACATAGTTAAAGCATAGATTTCTCTTATCAGCTTAGAATTTAAAAAAGTAATATACATACATGGAGAAAATTAAAACAGTTAAAAAAAGTAGATGTTAACATAAAGAAAGTTATAATTCTGACCTTCCTTCTCCAGTCCTGTTCTCCCCACTGCTGGGAAACCACTGTTACTCTCTTTATCTTTGTAGTCTTTCAGATAGTTCACCGTTATGAAAGCATATACAGTACTCGCAAATATTTCTAAACATACCTCAGCCACCTTGGTCTTTTTGTTTAGTGGTATCTTTTAGTCTTCTTTCTGTATCAGTTCATTGTACGTTTTTTTAAAAATATGGTACTGAGAATCCAGGGCCTCACAGATGTTTGGTAAGTGCTCGCTGAGCTATATCCCTGGCTGGTTTTAATTTTTTACTTTGAGAGGAGGGTTTGCAAAAAATAAAAATAAAAAAAATAAAATAAAATAAAATTAAATTAAATTAAAAAAAAAAAAAGAGAGGAGGGCTTGCTAAATTGCCTAGGCTGGCCTTGAACTTGTGGTCCCTAGTAGCTGGGATTATAAGCATGTACCACTAGGCCTGACAGATTTGTTTTATTTTTAACTTCTGCATAGTTTCCCATTTTAAGATTGTGCCACCTTTAAATGATAGCTATTGTATTGTTTCATGCATTCGATTTTACATTCTTATCTAAGTAGATGTTAATAGTAGAATTTTGACATTAGACATTTAAACTCTGACATACACTTATGGAAAGTTTTAAGTAGTGTCATGTCACTGAACTTAGTCTTATTGGTCAGTGCACTATGTCAAAGTTTGTTAGGACTGTGCTTACTTGCTCTTTTTCCAACTCCTTTTATTCAGTTTTTTCTCTTTATGTCTTCCTTTCTTTTTTTCTAAATAAAGGACAATTTATTTGAAGGTAGGGGGCAGTAGGGAGAGGGACCCTACTCAGGACAAGTAGGGAGTATTTGAAAGAGAAATACTCCCTCTTAATTGAAGAGTATCTCTGTCATAGATTATCTTTTCTAATTTTCAATGAGGTTACAATCTTTCATTAAAGTTTGAAATACTGCCTAGGAAATGAAGTGTCCCAAATAAAACATTTTTAAAAGATAGGCTCTATGAAAGTTAAAAGAATATTTAGGTGCATATTTGAATTTGACTGCCGTTACATCGTATGTCATGTATAATGTATAACACCATGTGGTAAACAGTTTTGGGAGGGAGAGATCCTGGAGATTGAGCGTGGGACCTTGAGTATACAGAACACACACTTTTATCACTGAGCCACATGCCAGCCCAATAATCAGTTTTACTTATATAGGTAGAACAAAATTAATGTCAGAAGGAGAGAGAACTTTACAAGAACATTTTTCTTGCATGTTGTGCAGGTGCAGAACTTAACGCTAAAATATAGGCTCTGTAACTTGTGTATATTTCCCAGCTGTGTGGTAGGTTGTTTATGATTTTTTTTACAGGCTGTTTAATTTGTGTTCTTAAGTGTGTCACCAGACTTACTGTTGGTTTAGCTGAACTGACAGGTGCAAAAATTTTCCTGTTGTTGTATAGTTGTGACTCTTGAGGGGAGCGAACAGAAACTTGTTTTGTTCGTTTGGTTGAGGTTCTTTTTTTGGTTTTGTTTTTGCTACAGGGTCTCAATGTGTAGTCTAGGTTGGCCTCAAACTCACGGCCATCTTCCTGCCTGAGCTTTTGAGTCATGGGATTACAGGCATGTGCCACACCATCCATGCCCAATGAAACTTGCTTTTTATCGTGAATTTATCGTTGATAGTACATACTTTTGGCAGAAAAATTGTTTGTTGGGGCTCTCAGTATTAGAAATTGAAAATCTAATAATGAATTATTCTTATCCTTGAAAGTCATTCTTCCAGGGCCGGGGGTTTAGCTCAATGGTGTAAGTGCCTGCTTGGCAAATGCAAGGTCATGAGTTCAATCCCCGATACTAAAAAAAAAAAGAAAGAAAGAAAGAAAGAAAGAGAAAGAAAGAAATTCTTCCAAAATGAGGCTGGAGAAGCAAAAAGGGATAAAGCTTATTCTGTTTGTGGAGCAGAAATGCTAGAGCTGTAACTTTTTAAGCCTGTCACCATTACAGTGTGAGTCTTTCAGTGCCTTTACTCATCTGACACACATTGGGTGTGATAACATCATTGAACCAAAGGGTTTCAGACAGCTTAGATTTCCTTGTGTTTTGCTCTGTAGAGCATGCAAACCAGCCTTCTTTGAGTAGTTATTTTAATAATCTTGCCCACTTACAAGGTCACAGAGTTGCATGTGATCATCCAAACAGATAACTGAAGAAAAATTATGTTCAAATGAAAATGATTGTGACTTGAAAAATATATAGTTACCTCATAGTTGAAAGAACAGAATTTTGAGAAGACGACCTGGGATCTTGTCCTGGGTTTGCTATAGTTAGCAGTATGGTCTTAACTTATTTTAACCTTTTTGAGCCCTGAAAGTTTTTATTTTGGCTTTTAAAAGTTTGAGTACTTCATGACCAGTTTGAATACTTCAAGACCAGTTCAGACTGGCCTTGAACTTACTACTTCAAACAGCTCAGGCTGGCCTTGATTCTCCTGCCTCAGCCTTCTGAGGGCTGGGATTATAGGCATGTTCCATCATGGGGAGTAGCTCTTTGCTTTCTCCTAGTTCTGAAATTCCTTGACTATACACGGAGTCCTCTAAAATATTTTTGTGTGTAATCTAAGGTATTTTGGGGTTATAGTTGGAATTACAGTTAGGAAAAGTACCATATATTTTCTCTTTTTTTTTTTGTCTTTTTGAGACAGGGTCTCTCTATGCAGTCCTGGCTGGCCTTGAGCTCACTTTGTAGTCCAGGTGGGTCTTGAACTCACAAGGATCCTCCTGCCTCAGCCTCCCGAGTGCCAGGATTACAGGTGTGGGCCACCACGCCCGGCTTGTATATTTTATCTGAATTTTGAGCAAAAGTTTTATATTTTTACAGTAGTGGGTAACTTATTATGAGGTATTATTGAAATTTTTCTTTTGCATTGAGCTATATCCTCAGCCCTTTTTAAATTTTTTGAGATTTTGATAAAGGATATCCCTAAATCCCAAAGTTACCCCAGCTGGGCTCAAGTTTGCAATCCTTCTATCTCAGCCTCCTAGGATTGGGATGTAGGTATGACGACCATGTTTGGCTGGTATTACTTCTCTCTTTCTTTTTTCTTTTTTTTGGTACTGAGAATCGAACTCAGGACCTTGAGCTTGCCAGGTAGGTGCTGTGTTGCTGAGCTATATCCTTGGCACTATTTAAGTTCTTAATTCTTTTGAATTTTATATGTCTCTTCTATATTTTAGGAATGTTTTAGTTTTGTGTTTGTATCCATGGTAATACCACACTTACAAAATAAGAGTATCATTAAGAATACCTATAAAGTTATCACTGAAAAAAGTCTAGAATAGATTTGAAAGTCGATAGGCCTTAGGTTCTTGTTTGTATTTATTTCTTACTGAAATAGCCAATATCTTTCATTTCTTTGTATCTGGTCACAATCGTTTTTAGGGACTTTTGTTTATTATTTTTGTGGTGCTGGGTCATCAGATGCAGGTAGTACAGTTAGATTGTCATATACAAAAACCTGGACTATTTTTGGCATGCTCAGCTGTAACAGGGTCTTAGGTGTATTAGGCAAGGGAAATGTTCTCTACAGATCTATGTCCCCAGCCCTACAACTTAAAAGCATTTATTGGTGGTTTAGGGAAGAGGCAAGTTGTGAGAATTTAGACCTTGTTGGTGTTTCAGAGGAATTTTATGATTATATTGATAGTCTCAGACTGAGCCAGCTATAAAGATTACTGTGTTTCAGAGCAGCAGGCCTGAAATAATACTTAAAAATTTGCTACTTTTTGCCTTGTGTCTTGGTAGGGTTAATATTAGGGGAGCAGAATACTGTGTGAATCAGTGACCATTGGATAATTTTGTACTCTTGGAGGCAGTAATGTGAAAAATAATAAAGGTCAATTGGACTTGAAATGAGAAGATGGGATTTATGTACTAGTTGAGTCAGCAGGCATTGGTGATACATTGGAAAATTTCAGTTTGAATTTGAGCTCAGGCCATATGCAGGTTTATTTAAATAATTTAAAAATGGTAAAAAGTACTTAAATGAAGTCTTCCCTCCATGGACCCTTTTTATAAAAGCTTACAACGAACTGGGTATGGTGGAGCATGTCTGTAATCCCACTTATTGGAGGTTGAATCAGGAAGATCACAACAGTATTTTTGGAGACAGGGTCTCAGTGTAGTGTTGGCTGACTTTGAACTTGCTTATGTAGCCCAAACTGGCCTCACAGCATCTTTCTGCCTCAGCTTCCTGAGTGCTGGGATTATAGACATTTGCCAGTACACCTAGTGGGTCACAAATATTAAGCTTAGCCTGGGTTATATTGCAAGAGCTCAACAAGCAACAACAAAAATTATTTATTTTCCCATTACTGCCCTCCCAAAAGTAATCTGAACCTGCTTGCTTGCTTGCTTGCTTGCTTGCTTTCTTTCTTTCTTTCTTTCTTTTTTTCTTTCTTTTGTTCTTTCTTTCGTTCTTTCGTTCTTTTGTTCTTTCTTTCGTTCTTTCTGACAGGGTTTTACTATGCTATGCAGTTCAGGCTGGCCTCAACTTCATTTTGTTTAGGCTGGTCTGAACTTGCAGCAAACCTGCCTCAGCCTCCTGAGTTACGGGTAGGTACCACCATGGTTGGTTATTGAACCAGTTTTGGAAAAAAAAGGCATGCTTTTGCGTTTCTGAGCCTTTAAAACTGTTCTTATACTTCTTTATCCTATTCTCCATAGATGGCAGTTGTTTAGAATTGGTAACATTTCGCATGTCTTTGGCTCTTAAATAATTCTTGATTTAAGACATTGTGTTCATTGTGCTATCAGCCTTATTTCATTTTCTTTATGCTTTTTTCTCCTCAGGTTTTTCGTTGGAATATACGTTGCACATTTATGGCGATTCTGAGCGTGAGGGCAGACTTCTGCCAGGCTCAGCACAGCGTTTTCGCTGACAAGTGAGCTTGGGGGTTCTATGTGCCATAATTAACATTGCCTTGAAGACTCTGGACACCAAGACTGGCCTCAGAAATAATTGTCTTTTTTTTTTTTTAATTGCAAGCATTTTCTTTTTAATGACTCCAGTAAAATTAAGCATCAAGTAAACAAAAGTGGAAAACGACCTACACTTTTAACTTGTCTCACTAGTGCCTAAATGTAGTAAAGGCTTCTTACGTTTTGTATGTAGTTGGAGTTTTTTGGAGTCTGAAGGTATCCATCTGCAGACATTGAGGCCTAATTTGAATTTGGATTCAAGTGGATTCTAAATACTTCTACTTATCTTGAAGAGCAGCCTCATAAAGAATAAACAAGTTGAATAGATAAAATATTGATTATATTAGGCATTTTAGTGGTCTTTTTAATGTTTTCTGCTGTGAAACATTTCAAGATTTGTTGATTTTTTTTTTCCCCATTTTCCCCATCACACACTTCACACGCACGCTCACACTTTTTATTTGCCATAATGAACCGTCCAGCCCCTGTGGAGATCTCCTATGAGAACATGCGTTTTCTAATAACTCATAACCCTACCAATGCTACTCTCAACAAATTCACAGAGGTAAGATTGTGACTTAATCTTGTGGGCATTGATTTATAGGCTAAAAATCCTTTGGAAATTAATGTTTAAAAACAATCCCAGCCGTTTGTGATAGTTCATGCCTGTAATCCCAGCACTTAGGAGGCTGAGGCAGGAGAATTGCCAGGAGCTCAAGGTCAGCCTGAGCTACATAGTGAGACCCTGTCTCAAAAAAAGTCCCCCCAAAATGGAAAAAAAATCCCTATAATTGGAAGGCTATGGTGTAGTTCAATGATAAAGTAATTGCCTAACTTTAAGCACAGAGCCTTGGGTTCAATACTTACCATTACCCCCCACTCCAAATCCTGTAATTGGAATATGGGTGGCTAGCCCACCAATCCTGTCTCAAGTTGTGTTGAGTTAGTTACAGTGAATTTTTTTTTTTTTTTTTTTTTTGGTACCAGGGATCGAACTCACGACCTTACGCTTGCCAGGCAGGTGCTTAAGCCACTGAGCTAAATCCCCGGCCCTGTTACAGTGAATTTTTGAAATAGCACTTATGGAATTTGGGAATATCGTAGAAATTACCTAGTACTATGGTTTTTCCGTGTCCTTTCTACATTTATTAGCAGGTTTTTTTTGTCATGCTGTCAGTGTTAAAAATAACATTTATTGAGCACAGTACATATTTAACATTGCAGTAAGCAGTGCTTGCATTTAAGGTCACAGATATAGGTATCATGGTTATTTCAGATGACAAAACAGAGTTTCTGAGCCAATTAGTAATTTACCTAATGGCAGATTATATGCATTAGAATTGACAACCCAGTCTTCTCATACTAATAGTCATGTTACACATCAAAGATTCTAACCACCTTTGATGAAAAGTCACCCTAGAACTACTCAGTCATATGCAAACGTCTGAAAACTTATTATTCCACGCTACAGGTAACATCATGTCAGATCCTTAATTGTATTTTTCCTATTAGTTTTGGAGAAACTATTCATTGGCAAACATTTGACTGTAAACTTTTAAATCATTTCCAGGTTTTTCAGTCTAAATGTGATTGTTGATTTATGGAGTTGACATAAAAAACTGGAAGATCTAGGAATTCTCATTTTACAGGGAGATAGGATGAGAGGCACATGTGCAAAAGTGAGGCCAAAGGAGGTTTTAATTTGGTCACAAAATCTTACCATAAAAAAAATAGCCTTTCAATGAATAAAAACTATAAAGTCCATTTTAATGTGATTTTGTTGTTGTTTTTTGTTGTTGTTGTTTTTGAGTCAACGTCTCATCTGTGTAGTTCAGGGTGGCCTTGAACTCACTTTGTAGCCCAGGCTAGCCATGAACTCGTGACAGTCCTGCCTCTGGCTCCCAGGTGCTGGCATACAGGCATGGACAGAAACACTTGGCCATTTTAATATGATTTTATTTGCAGTTTGAAAAAACTCCTAACTCAATATAATATTGTCACTTTTGTATCAGTCTTTTAGCAATTAGAATAACTTGAGAAAAAAATATATGTATATATAAATTAAAATAATGAGAATGATACTTTGTTTTGTTTGATTTTGAGACAGGATATTGCTGTGTTGTTAAGGCTGGCCTTGAACTCACTGTATAGCTCAGACTGGCCTTTAATACACTGTGATCCTCCCAGGTGCTAGGATTACAGTCATGTGCCACCACATCTGGCAACAATGAGAACGATTTTAATCTTTGTCTAAGAATGATACCTCATTGTTTCAATTTGTAATGGATAGGACCAGGGATTTAGCTCAGCGGCATGAGAGCCTGCTTGGCAAACATGAAGTCATGAGTTCAATCCCAGGTACCAAAAAAATAAATACATAAATTTGTGATGGTACATTTCTGAAGCTTTGGTTTCAGGTTCCAAAGTAAGTTCCCTTATAGTTGTTTTTCTTTAAAGGAACTCAAGAAGTATGGAGTGACAACTTTGGTTCGAGTTTGTGATGCTACATATGATAAAGCTCCAGTTGAAAAAGAAGGAATCCACGTTCTAGTGAGTGTGTAGTATTTTAGTTTTTCACTACAAATAAGTTGTACGTTTCAAAGATATTTATGTAACTTGAGGCCCAGTAATTTTGCTTTTTTTTTTTTAAGTTTATGATAGGAGATAAAGTATTGATAATGCTCTTTTAATATTTGTTTGGCTTAATGCTTTGGCAGTTTTGTTCACTTATGTCTTTAAAAATCTACAAATGCAGAGTATTTTTAACCAATAAAAAGCAAAATTTAGTGTATAACATCTCGAGAAAATGGAAATTTGCATTTGGGAAAGTAATGCATTATTTAGCTTTTGTTTCTAGGCTATTAGTTTAAATATACCTGAAAGTAATTTCCGTAAGGTTTTTAAGGGTATGTACGTACGGTACTGGGGGCTGAATCCAGGACTTTTGTACTGAGCTGCATCTCCAGCCCTTTTTTAACTTTTTGTGTAAAGATCTCACTAAGTTGCCCAGGCTGGACTGGAACTTGTGATTCTCTGCCTTAGCCTACCAGAGTGCTGGGATTATAGTCATTCAGCATCATGCCTGGCTACCCCCAGATATTCTTTGCCACCAGCCTCCCAAGTGCTAGGATTCTAGGTCTATGCCACTATGCTTGGCTTCTGTAGAGCTTTTTTGAGGCTAGATTTCTTTTATAAATCAATCTGAACACAAAGTGATTTGAATTATTTTGAATTTCTGTTTATTACCTTAGTATCTTGTTTCATTAGAGAAAACAGGAGCTTCAGATTAGTAAATTTTTAATTTTCTTCCCTAAATAGTGTTTAAATCATAGAAGTAGCTTTTAGGACCATTTAATGAAATTACCTTATAGGACTGGGGATTTAGCTCAGTGGCATAAGCACCTGCCTGGTAAGCACAAGGTCGTGAGTTCAATCCCCAGTACCGCCAAAAAAAAAAAAAAGAAATTACCTTATAATCTTAGGTATCATAGAGCTATTTGATTTGATTGTAGGAATGCAGTGTACTAGGAAAAGAACTGTATAGGTAATCAGGTAGGAAGAAAGTAACAAGGAAAGGTGCTAGTTCAAGGTCATGTTCATATTTTTTACTGAAAGGTGGTTCTGTAGAGAGTTATATTGGTGGATGGTTGTAAAGGCGGTTTATGTAATAAATTTCATCTGATGTCTGATCCACCTGTTTGGTAAAAATAACAAATAGCCAGTGTTTGTAGAAGTTTATTTTACTAGTATGGCATGATATTAATGTGCTTACATTCTCATTCTAAATGGTTCACGGGCTGGAAATCACTGGAGATAAATATAAATGTAAAATGCAACCCTGTTATTTTTTTTTTCCCTAACTTAAAATTAGAAACCAAGCTGAATACGAGTTCATTTCCCTGTATTATATTTATGGTCTGCAGTGAGTAGATGAGAAATTAGCTTGTTTTGATATATGAAAGGGTGAGAAAATGACTTTGGATTGACCATAGTCTTTTTGAATCAGTAATGTTGGTAAACACATTTGTGAAATAGAAGTGAACTAAAGAACCTGAACTAGTTTGTGGAAGATAATGGTAGGGATTTATTCCAGGCCTTTAAATTGAGCTTTTTGATTCTTTTAAATAGTGGTGATCAGATTAAATTAAAGGTCTAAACTTAAGCTTAAGGAAAAAATAAAGAGTGGAATTTCCTTTTTCCACACAGAGCTTTAAGATGGAGTTAATTTGTGTTTGCCTGGTGAAGAGGTTTTAGAATATAAGAGAATATCCCCAAATAAGATCTTTTCAGTCTTTTCAGTGTTGTCTCAAAGGCTCATTGGAGCCAGGTCTGGTGGCACATCCCTGTGATCCCAGCATTAAAGAGGCTGAGGCAGGAGAATTGCCATGAGTTTGAGGCCAACCTTGACTATATAGCAAGTATAAGGCCATCTTGTACTACATAGTGAGAAAAAAAGGCACTTTGGAATAGACTAGTATTTAATGGTGGTTTTGGCTATGACAGTTTGAGGTTCATATATTTCTAAACAAAAAAAAAAATTTTAAATAGAAACTACTTACAGGTAAGGAAAGTGTTTTTTTTTTTTTTTAACAAATTGTTTCTTAGGTGGATTTTAGGGAGCGTTAAAGGAGACTCTTGACTAAGGTGCTTACAGGTTTTTATTGCTGTTTACAGTTAAACTGTAGTGATATTTGTAATAACACTGACAGTTCTTTAATTATGGGGTGTGATTGACAATTGAAACATAATATGCTTTTGTGGCTAATGGGCTACATGAAGTGTTCTAGTGGTTCCAATAATGAATGTAGAATCAATTTAGTGCACTGTTGCTTTTTTGTTCCTTCTCTAGTATCTTAAAGTATTCTTATTCAGACTCATTCGAGTAACTGTTTTTAAAAAATTTCCAACTAGTGTTTCTTCTGTTCTTCAGAGAAGAGAATCTATAAAATGAGTCCCACCCATTTGTATTGATTTCTTAGGATCTCTTGCAAGGAAGATAAATTTATGCCCCTATGATAAACGTACATGGGGTTGAAAGACAACTCAAACTGATAAATCTAAAAAGAGAGGGTTGCTTGAGAAAATGGCCTCCATTTGCTCAGGAACTAATCATGTGGTGGTGTCTTTGTTAAATGGGATATGTATTACATAGGCAGAGGTTTAAAGATTGGGTACCTGCCCCCCCTTTTTAATGTAATAAACACAAAGAGTATGTTGCTGTTCTATTCACTGATTTTTATTTTTTGTTTTTTTGGTCTTTTTGGATCCAAATCTCATTGTCTAGGTCAGGCTGGCCTTGAACTTACTGTGTAGCCCAAATTCCCCTTGAACTCCTGGCAATTCTCCTCCCTCAACCTCCATGCATGGCCTAGATTCACTAGTTCTTGGACATAGTAATGAGTCTTTCTCTAAAGAAAACATGTTGTTTTGAGTCATTTGGAAGATAATCAGAAATACTTGTAGAGACCAGTGAGATGCCAGGTGGTCCTCTTTGCCAGAGTGGACATTAAAATTGTGTTAGCATGTGTTTGTCCTCTTTTACTTGGTTTTGGCTTCAATTATAGCTTTCTCTGTTACATCTAAGTACTACTCATAATGACTCTGATAGGGATTTTTATAAAATAAATTAAATACATGTGACACAGATTGCATTTCATTGAGGAGACATTTACTTGGCACATTTAAATCCAGTTGGGTAATTTTTCAGTAATGATCAGATTTGTGATAACAGATATATAGTATAGATCAGTTAATATAAGAGGTCATTTCTTTCTTTCAGGATTGGCCATTTGATGATGGAGCTCCACCCCCTAATCAGATAGTAGATGATTGGCTGAACCTGTTAAAAACCAAATTTCGTGAAGAGCCAGGTTGCTGTGTTGCAGTGCATTGTGTTGCAGGATTGGGAAGGTAAACTTTTATATTTGGTCTGAGTTCATTTATCATACTTAAGTAAGCCATTTAAAAATTTCCCTTTGTAGAAACTTGCTTGTATTATATTAAATAATATTAAATTACTGGAAAGAGAGCAAAAGCTAGTATAATGATTTTTCTTTTTTTTTTTTTTTTTTGGTACTGGGGATCGAACTCACGACCTTGCGCTTGCCAGGCAGGCGCTTAAGCCACTGAGCTAAATCCCCGGCCCAGTATAATGATTTTTCAAAACAGTCTTTGGTGTTTCATCTGATTGTCTAATTCTGATGGCATACTATGTTAACGAGTTTAGAAAATGTTTCCCCATTTTTAAATAATCAAAGGTTTAGGTCATTAAAATTGGCAAGAAAATTAAAATCATTTTAGAGATTAATGAGTCTATACATGTTAATTTTGGATCGAGATGAATGGAAAGTTAATAGCTAGAAGGCAGATGGCTAAAGTTCAGACCTTCCAAAGGAGATGTATAGACAATGAGAATTGCTTTTTCTCTAAGCATTGTTGGGATGGTGTTGCATTAATTATCAGTAGCAGTTTAAATGCCACTTTGTGATGTGCACTTTGACCCAGAACAGTAGTGTAAGCTGCCATTGCCTCAAGGTGGTGGGGACTCAGGTTGTTAGCTCTGCTTTGTTCCTTTGAAGTGTGGTAGAGTATCTTTATAAGGTCAGAAGTTTTGAGTCTGTCTCCTGAAAGCTGAACATTGGGTAATAACTTTAATTGGGGAAATTTTATTAGCAGTAGCTATCCTAGATAAGTAGTCCACAAAGTTTTTAAAGAGTAGGCTTTTAAAAAAATACAATTTCTAAGCCAGGAATGATAGCACATGCCTATAATCCCAGTACTTGAGAAGCTGAGACAGGAGGATTGGAGTTTGTATTTGAGGCTGGCCTGGGCTAAATAGTGAGTTCAGGGCAAGCTTACACTATATACTGAGACTTTTATCTCCAAAACAACATCACAAGACATAATTTTTTTTTTTTTTTTTTTTTGGTACCGGGGATCGAACTCACAACCTCACGCTTGCCAGGCAGGCGCTTAAGCCACTGAGCTAAATCCCCAGCCGACATAATTTTCTTTGTTAAATTTTAAGAAAACATTGAAAGAACTTTTCCTAATTATTTTCTGCCACTCACTTAGCTCATCAAGAGGATTCATTTGCAAAAGCTTGTTAAGGAGACACTAAAGTCAATTTGTAATGAATATTCTGAGACCCTTGAGATATGTTTGGCCATTTATTTTACTGTGATAATGGTTAAAAAATCAATAAATTTTTGAGGCTAGATAATGATGAGAAAAGAATGTGGTGATGTTTTAAAGAGTAGAGATCTCTTAGAATAAATTTAGAAATTACTACGATACTAAACGATAATTTCATAAATGTTGTAGGGCTGTTTTTACTGCATAGGAAAATACCAAATATTTTAGTATACAGGGAAAACAAAAGCACAAACTTTGCTTTGTCTTAGTAACATATAAAACTGGATTTTACGAAATTCTTCATTTTCAAAGGTTTGTGGATAATTACAGATATGTTTCTGTTTGCAGGGCACCTGTGTTGGTTGCACTTGCTTTGATTGAATGTGGAATGAAGTATGAAGATGCAGTTCAGTTTATAAGACAGTGAGTATGAGGTTTTAGTGCAGAGACACATAAAGTAAGATTATACATGAGGAAGGCATTATGGCAAATATCCATTGGTAGTATAAAATAACTTACAATATTGTTTGATTGAAGATAATACAAAATTTAGAGCAGGGTTGAGCTGTAGCTCAGTAAAAGAGCACTAGCATGCATAAGACTCTGGATTTGATCCCAGCACCACAGAGGAGAAAAAGTAGAGCAAGTGATAAGGAAACTCAGTATGCTGGCTCCTCGGTTTAAAGATGGGTGTCAAATTCGGGCATTTAAAAATATGTCCATTATATTGTTTGAATGTCTGAGTATCTTGAAAAATGAACAGTTGGATAACATCTCATTGGTTTAGTGCCCCTTTCAGTAGATTCCAGAGTATCTTACAAGTGCATCTTTGTATGACCAAGAGGCAAGAAGAGTGTACAGAGAAGCAGTTCAATCACTTGGGACTGCTGATTGACCTGTCCCTGCACAAAACCTGGAGAGTAGTACGCAGACAAAACCTTGGCATTGGTCAGAAATAACAGGCCGTGCTACATTGTTGACTAGAATTCTTTGGCAGTTGTTGTTTTGCCTTCTTCTTTTAGCCCTTAAGAAAAGGGAAAAGAGGGGCCAGGAATTTAGCTCAGTGTTGTAAGCACCTGCAGGTGTGAGGTTGTGAATTTGATCCTCAGTACCAAAAAAAAAAAAAAAAAAAAAGAGTGAAAGAGGGCATGGAATGATGGTAGTAACTCTAGCGTAGTTAACATTTCAATATATCTTGAATCTGCTGCTTTATCTTTGTGTATGGGGAGCGTATTGGGGATTGTACCCAGGGTCTTCACACTGAGCTACATCCCCAGCCCTTTAAAATTTTTTTGTTTTCAGACAGGATCTTGCTAAGTTGTGTGGGTTGGGCTTAAATTTATGATCCTCTTACTTCACTCCCAGGAGTGCTGGGATTAAAGGTGTGTCCCAGCATGCACCCCCCCTTTTAAAAGACAAAGTTAGGCTGCCTTTGAACTTGCAGTGTTTCTCCTACCTCAGCCTTCCAAGTGTTGGTATTACAGGTATATGCCATGTCTTTTTTTTTTTTTATATATATATATAAGTATACTAAATATTCGCTGCCAATCAGAAGAGACATTAATCTAATTGGAAAGGATGTAGTCAGATGTCTCTGGATAAACCATTCTGATCTTTATTTAAATAAACTAATATCAGTACACAAAGATTTTCTAATCTTTCTAAGGTGGCTCACAAAGTTTATTTGCCCTCCAGTTTAGATTGTTAAAGAGTGATGTCTTATGGAAATATGCTCATTTCAGCAGGGTAGAGTTAGTAGAAAAACCTTAAGCCATAAGTAATGCATTTTCAATTTTTTTTTAAAAGAAACATAATAGTTTGCTATTCTTGTATTTTCAGAAAAAGAAGAGGAGCATTCAATTCCAAACAGCTGCTTTACTTGGAGAAATACCGACCTAAGATGCGATTACGCTTCAGAGATACCAATGGGCATTGCTGTGTTCAGTAGAAAGAAACAGAAGGCTTACTTGATCGTGGCATTTAGAGGGGACTCTTGCTACCTGGAAATGTGAATCTGAAATCTTACCTGTGTCATCAAAGTAGTGATGATGGATTCAGTACTCCTCAACCACTCCTAATGATCGGAAAAAAGCAAACAAAAAAGAAATCCCATAATAACATAAATAAAATGTTTAAGAAAAGAAAAAGAGAAAGAAAAGGGATTAATTCAGTGAAGGGTGATTTTGCTCCTAATTTTGGAGTTTTAATTTCAGCCAGAATTGAATAATTTCAAAATCTCTTTTGTCTTTTTTAACATTTTCAAAAATAGGTCTCTAAAGAAAACCAGCAAAATATTAGCCTTTGCATATCCATCTGTTTGGAGGAGCACATTCTTCTGCTGTGCTCGGCACAGAGAACTCCCCGTGGTGGGTTTTTTTTTAGGGGGAAGAAAAGTGTATTTTCTCCTTCTCTCCTTTCTCCTGTTCTCTCCCTTCCCTGATACATTGTAGATGGAATAGGAGAAGCCCTGTTGCTGTAGATTTGCGTGCAGTCTGGCAGCCTTAAGCCCACCTGGGCACTTTTAGAAAAAAACAAAAACACCAAAAAAAAAAAAAAAAAAAGCAATGGCATATCTATCTATATATATATATATATATAATATTATATTATATTATATTGTATGATCCAGGTGGTTTTTAGTCTTTATTGATGATGGGGTGTTCATGTTACTTTCTTTTCCTCAAAGCTCTGATTTAACATGAGGCAAAGTAGTCAGCACCATTTGTTTTGGTAAATTAGTGGGGAAATGGCATTTGAAGGTGAGTCTTTCTCCAAAGGAACTTAGCTGAGAGTAGAATTTTCTTTCCCAGTGAATGAAGCTAAGAGTGGGTATTGTAGAAACTTGTTTTCTGAAGAGGATGACTCTAGGCCATCAATAAAGATATATCCAGGCAGAGAATTAGCACACTTTCTACAGACTATACAACCGTGGGCTGTAGCATTACTCTGATTTTCTGTCTTAGGATGTCAGAGAATTCTGGTAGCTTAAAATTTTTATTTTAGAAATATATTTGTATTCTGAATTTTCAGAAATGGTCAAAGGAGCAACAGCAAATTTGTATTTTGTTCTTGAGAAATGCCCGTGGTGGTTATTTTCCAGACTTCTCTCTATATGCACAGTTCAGTTTAACCAGATTGCCTTGTTATTTTTCTTACTAGATTCTTTTTGAGATTAAAAAAAAAATCACTGGTTCAGAACCAGCAATGCCTGGTGTGTAGGTGTCCACAGACTGTAATAGGGTAGAAAAGAGACATCAAGTAACCCATTGAGTAGCAAAGGGACTGTAGAGTTTATGAAATGGTGTAGTAGAATTTTTTTTTGAAGAGTCCCTGCTTGATTCAATGTGTTGATCTAGAAAAGCTGTTTAGTTTCTTATTTGCGGAAGGCAGTTAAAACCAGAGTGTATTGACAGCAAACTGAGAATCACCATCAGAGTTTTCTGCACTCTCTTCACTTAACTATTACACACATAATAGTGCCCTGCTTCAGAGGTTCTAAATAAAGGCTTAGAGTTATCTTGTCCTGCTGGAATTTCTGTGCAGAGCTGAAAGGGTCCCATTTTTTAAGCATTACCTGGGCCTATAGGGATGGACTGGGACCTTGTCTCACATTGATGATACCTCAGACGTTGGCTGGCTATGTGAACTGCCTATTTCCTATTGCTGAAGTTCATTTGATTTTTTTTAACTAAATGCAAACCTATAGATTCTCTCCTTCCTCATCCCAGGAAGCAAAACAAAATAATGCTTTTTGACATTGTTTCTAGAATTTTAAAGTAAAAAATGATGGTACTATCCAAAATTTTTATTTCTGAACGTGACAGTAGATTTCTTTACCATAGAGTCAAGATCAAAACATCATATCCTCTAATTTCAGGTAGACTGTTGACTCCAAGGGTTTTGTTCAACACCATCACAAACCTTTTCTATTTGACATGCTCTGAATTTTGTTCTTTGGAGGAAGTATGTGCGTGTGCATGTGTGTGTGCATGTGCGCACACATGTGTTGTGGGTCTGTAGTGTCCCATCAGTATCCATGCCTGCCTGAGTTAGAATTACATTCGTGGTTCTGTGTGAGGAGTGTATAGAAAGCAACATGAAACATTAGCCATCATTTTGTCTTAAATTACAGACTAATGTTAATTGTCCTCAGAACTGGATTTTTTTTCCCTAAAAATTAGAGCAATTTTTTTCTTTTGGTTTAAATGAAGTATTGTTAGCTGGAGCCAGTTTGACATGGTAAGAGAGATGTCAGACTGATGAAAGGTGTGCAGCCTGATTTAAAACCAAACCCTGAATCCTTTTAAAGAACAATAAAACATATTTTACATGCTTTTTGTGCCTTTTTTCCCCTCTGCCCCCAAACTGAGTTTGTTTATGCCTCCTCTCCTTTCACTGCCTCCTAATTCTGAAGCCTTGTTTTGAGTCCTGCTAATTTACCTCAAGGAATTGAAATAAAGATTGGGAAGATCAGAGTTCTGCTACCCAGTTGTTTAATAAAGGCAAATTTGATCATAGTTAAGATACAAATGGTATATTCTCTGGTTTAGGTTTTGGGGACACTATGTGCGTTCAGCATCTCATTCCAAATGAGTTTTAGAAATACCCTGGGGGATTCATTTTTAATTGTGAGTAAATGTCCACCTACCCAGCTAGCAAATTTATGTGGTTAAGGTAAGACAGTGATCCCACTTTGGGGAAGCTTGCCTCGTCTAGAGAGGGTAATCAGATATATAGACATAAGTAGTTAAAAATGGGTGAGTGCAGTACTTCATTAAAATTGTTTGGTCTTACTAATTCTGAACTTGTGTTCTTACTTTTTTTTTTTTTGATACTGGGGTTCAAACTCACAACCTAGAGCTTGCCAGGCAGGTGCTTATGCCGTTGAGCTAAATCCCTTGCCTGTCTTACCTCATTCTTACCACAGCTTAGATTTTATAGTCTGTTCTGATAATCTTGACTGTCCAGAAAATTGCCTTGCCTCTTTGTTTTACTGCCAAACTTCAGTTTTAGTTAAGTTCAATACTCCATTTTCTCTGCACTTGAGACAGTTTTGCAACTGAATGTGCTAGCTCAGTCTCTAATGTCTTCACTTCATGTAGAATCATCTCAATCCTATTACATTGCTGTATCTTGTTTGCTCTTTTGTTTTTTGAAATGATCTTGCTGTGTAGTTCAGGCTGGCCTTGAACTTGCTTTATAGCCAAGGATGGTCTTGAACCCAGTGGAAGTCTTGCCTCAGCATCCCAAGTGCTGGGATTACAGGCAGGTGCCACCACACCTAGCTGCTTTTTAAAAGACATGAGTTTGTTTTGTTTTGGACATGTGTACTGGGGATTAAGTCCTGGGTTTTGTGCATGATAGGAAAGCATTCTACCACTGAGCTACACATCCTTTTTTTTTTTTTTTTTTTAA